>CM040621.1:18727420-18904901 GCA_022817965.1 Solanum lycopersicoides
GGATAAAAGCTACACGTCCGGATAGCTGCAATGTCAACCTGTGATCTCTAGCGTCCACCTGTGCCTGCACCTAAAAATATAGAGTTGTATGGGATTAGTACACACTTGTACTAAGTATGGGTATATGCAAGCACACACCAAGGACATGCATGAGTAAGAATAGCCCTTTCCTAACAACATGATTTATAGAAAGTCAAGTCAGTAGACTTGCCAAATTTGGATTAGGAAAGTTAGTGGACCTGCCAAATTTGGATTTGGAAAGTGAGTGGACTTGCCAAATTATATTAGGAAAGTCATGCCATGAGAGTAACATGCATCATCATAAATATCATATTGCACACATCACATAACATCTTACACATAGTACATAACATATTGCATATAGAACATAACATCTTTCATATCATTCGTTCATATGCCATGAGATCTTAGAATCATGGACTTAACATTAAGACTTCACAAAATGAGGGCTCAACATATGGGACCTCAACTAGGGAGCCTTCTTTAGCAAACACAGAGTCTGCTTCATTCATTCATACGTACTTCATTTCATTCATTAATAAGCTAGTGTAAACACCAGCTATACCTAGGATGTAATTTAAGACTCTCATCGGGTTGCTGTGCAAATATTTAGAATAACCTAGCGTTATTACTTGAGTCTAGCTCACCTCTTGATTATCCTACCCTAACACCTTTGGTATCGTTCATTTCATTATGTGTATCATTTAAGGCTGGCCTCATTCATTCATTGGGAACTTTAACTTTAACCGACATAGATCATGTGAGCATCATGAAATCCAGTGTCTCCCCCACACCAAAAAGAGGTGGAATCACCGGCCAAAGTGACCCAAAACATGCTATTGTACATGGGAATTGAACCCCGCCATATCCCTATATTGGCATTATAGGTTCGAAGACTAGGATATATAAGGATACCCATACCCGGCATGCCGGACAGTCTCATCTCATGAGAGTTACGTGAACCTCCGCCCTTCCCAAAAGAAGGCATCACCGCTCATATCTAGTCTATCGGTGCTCAGTATAAAGTTCCATTTCATTCAACTCATACGTCATGGAAGCTGGCTTTTAGTATGAGGACATCATAGCTCAATAGTTGATTTCTCATCTCATCATTAGTATTAAGTATACATTATTCTCAATACTTTCATTAGAGTGTTCATAGAGACTGGTCTCTTCATTAACTTTACACTCTCATAGGTGAGTACGTTTTGGTAACATTTACTTAGGCTCATTTGAGATTGCTCTCATCTTTCACATTAGCCTCTTATCATGTTGTCACCACATTCATTAACATTAGCACATTTGCTCTTCATAATTACTCACCCCTTTTTACGTGAATGTTCATTTCATCATATGCCAATGCACTTGGCCATTTGTGTGTTTCACACTCTTACTTAACCCTTCTAGGCTTTCATCATTTCATTACATAATATTCATTTCATCGTATGCCAATTCACTTGGCCATTTAGTGTGTTTTACACTCGTACTTAACCCTTCTAGGGTTACATTATTTCATTACATACATCTTAGGTTCACTTATTTTTAAACGTATGCTAGACTTATGGGTCTATACATACAAGCCATGAGGCTTCATACATAGTTCGTTTAAGTGATTCATATCTTCCTAAGATTATGTGGTACAAGACTTATGCATCTTGTATGTATGCCAAGATCTCAATTTCGATATAAGTAGGCAGCATTATTCTTGAACATTTAATTCACGTATGACTTATGTATCAATACGGAATTTGGGCAAGGGAACCCGATTTCGAATCCCTTGGACAACACTTACCTTTTTTTATTTATTTTAGTTTGATCCATACGGCTTGGGGACCCTAGATCGAGCCCCAACACCTTCGTTTCCTTTTAATTTATTTTCTTTGAACTTTCTCTTTCTTGGCTGAGGGGTTGTGGGATCGAACCCCCACAACCCCCTTTTATTTTAATTTCTTTTTCCTTGACTTTTTCGAGTTGACCATGAGGGTATGGGATCGAATCCCCACAACCTCACTTTATTTATTTCTCTTTAATTCCCTTAATCAGCCTAGAGGTCGTGGGTTCGATTCCCACACGCCTTAACATTTATTTTCTTTTAATTTCCTTAAGTCTGACTGAGAGGTTGTGGGTTCGAATCCCACTCCACTCATTTCTTATTTTCATAACTTCATTTTCCAGCCAAGACCACGGTTCGAATCCCCCTCACCACATTATTTTAACTTACTTATTTTCATGATTTTTAACATAGTGAGGTCACAGGTTTGATCCTCAGTGGCCTCACATATTTTAATTCATTTTTACATAGCATGATAATCCCCTTAGCTTGGCCGAAACTCATCAACAAGATGCTGGGAATTTTTGCAGCCTAGGTCCTCACCTCTTTCACATTAAATGTTTAGATGTTTTAAATAGTTTTTAGTGAGTTCTTTAGGTGCATTTTCATGGATTCATTTGACTATTAGTTTGCATTCAAATCAGCATTTTTACATCACTTATGAACATCACAATTTAAGCAAGTTTGTGCACATGAAATATAACCATAAACATTACATTTTTTTGAGCCTTAAACCCGAGAGTCATAGGTCACGACCAACATTTCACACACACGCACATATTTTCGTAAAACATAGATTATCATTCATACGATTCCAAACACACATTCATGAAAATATTCATCACGAAAACACATTACATGCCTGATGTACCATAATTTCACGGTATTTGTAATGCTTTTTCCTTAAGTTTAATGTGTGTCGAAAGCCTTTTTGTGTTGATTTTTATGTAAATTTCTCTGTATTTGCAGAAAATCTGTCCAAGGATGAACGCGGAAGTTTTTGAGAAAGAAATGCAGAAGAGACCACCTACGAACTTATGACGGTCCGTCGAGGCTGTGACGGTCCGTAGGTGGCATCGTAGTGAGGAGAGAAGTTGCTGAAGGAAGATGGGGAAGTCTGACCAAGTGTTGGATTACGGAAGTCCATGACGGACCGTCATAGCTACGACGGTCCGTCCTGCTTGTTCGTCGTGATGATCAGAGAAGTAGTCCCAGTACCCAAATTCCAAGAAGTTCAAGTATTTTGGAACGAAGACCCTCGACGGACCGTCGTGCTTGAAACGGTCCGTCATACCTATCCGTCGTGGAGAATGAAGAAAAGCAACAGAAGAATATGTGAAGTATGGGCCGACGGAGGCCATGACGGTCCGTCGTGTCCATGACAGTCCGTCACGTGGTCCGTCGACCCAGACGCGTTTGGACAGATTTTTAGTAAATAGAATCCTTCTTTGATTAGATTTTGTTTTTATTATAAATAGTTTGAAAAACCTCGTTTTTGGGGTTAGACTTTTTGGATAATTTTTAGTTCTCTTATTATTATATTGAACTCTCGATTTTGGGAATTAAGATACTTTTTCAGGAATTGATTGTTGGTGATTTGTTGATTAATCAAGTAAAATTCTCCACCCGCTAAACCATCTATAGAGGAGGCTCCAAAGCTAGAACTAAAAGATCTCCCACCTCATCTCAGGTATGAATTTTTAGGAAACGGTGACACATTGCCGGTAATCATTGCATCAGACCTGAATGAACAACAAGTTGAGAGTTTGGTGAAAGTGCTAAAAAGGTTCAAAAGAGCTATTGGGTGGACCATTGCGGACATTATTGGGATCCCTCCTGGTATTTGTTCTCATAAAATCCAACTCATGCCCGATCATAAGCCAAGTATTGAGCACCAGAGACGCTTAAATCCACCTATGCAAGAGGTCGTGAAGAAAATGGTTAGATGCTGGAGTAATATATCCGATCGCCGATAGTAGTTGGGTATGCCCTGTTCAGTGTGTACCTAAGAAAGGGGAAATGACTGTGGTCCCCAATGAAAAAAATGAACTTGTTCCAATGAGGATGGTGACTAGATGGAGGGTGTGTATGGATTACCGGAAATTAAATGCATGGACCAAAAATGACCATTTTCCCATGCCCTTCATGGATCAGATGTTGGATAGACTCGCTGGAAAAGGGTGGTACTGTTTTCTTGATGGTTATTCAGGGTATAATCAGATTTCTATTGCACCAGAATATCAAGAGAAGACCACTTTTACTTGTCCATATGGGACCTTTGCGTTCAAGAGAATGCCGTTTGGGTTGTGCAATGCACCCGCCACATTTCAGAGATGTATGATGTCAATATTCTCCGACATGGTGGAAGATACTATTGAGGTTTTTATGGATGATTTTTCTGTGGTTGGTGAATCATTCGAGTGATGTTTGAGCCATTTATCTGAGGTTCTTAAGAGATGTGAAGACTGCAATTTAGTACTCAATTGGGAAAAATGCCACTTCATGGTCAAAGAAGGTATTGTTTTGGGCCATCGTATTTCAGAAAAGGGCATAGAAGTTGATCGAGCCAAAGTCGAGGTGATAGAGAGACTTCCTCCACCTATCTCTGTAAAAGGTGTGAGAAGCTTTCTTGGGCATGCAGGTTTTTACAGGAGATTCATCAAAGATTTCTCAAAAATTGCACATCCGTTGTGCAAACTGCTGGAGAAAGATTGTAAATTTTATTTTGATGAATCCTGTCTTAAAGCATTCGGCGATCTAAAAGAAAAATTGGTATCTGCACCTATCATTATTTCTCCGGATTGGAGCAGTCCATTTGAGGTGATGTGTGATGCTAGTGGGGTTGCCCTTGGTGTGGTATTGGGACAAATAAGGGACAAAATCCTTCATCCCATTTACTATGCTAGTAAAGCCCTCAATGAAGCTCAGAAGAACTATACAGTAACTGAACAAGAGCTCCTTGCAGTAGTATTTGCTTTTGAAAAATTTCGCTCCTATTTGCTAGGTACTAGAGTTATAGTGCATACTGACCATTCAGCCCTGAGATATTTGATGGCAAAGAAGGATGCGAAACCGAGGTTAATTCGTTGGGTATTACTACTGCAAGAATTTGACTTTGAGGTAAGGGATAGAAAAGGACCGAAAATCAAGTTGCTGATCACTTGTCCCGTTTAGAAGATGAAGCTATGAGAGAGTTGGGGGATAAGACTGATATTGATGACACGTTCCCCGATGAGCATGTATTGGCTGCCTCACAAGACTTTATTCCATGGTTCGTAGATTTTGCGAACTACTTAGCTAGTGATATTGTTCCATCGGACTTGTCTTTTCATCAAAGGAAAAAGTTCATGTACGATGTGAAGAAGTTCTTTTGGGATGAACCATACTTATATAGGAACTGTGCTGATGGGATTATTCGGCGTTGTGTGCCAGAAGTTGAGATGTTGAGTGTTTTAGAGGCATGCCATTCCTCACCCTTTGGTGGACATCATAGTGGTATCCGGACTGCTCATAAGATCTTACAGTGTGGTTACTATTGGCCAACTATTCATCAAGATGCTCATGAGTTCACCAAAGCGTGTGATAGATGCCAAAGAGATGCGGCATTTCAAGAAAGCAAGAGCTCCCTCTAAACCCCATCCTTGTGATTGAGTTATTTGATGTTTGGGGTATTGACTTTATGGGTCCGTTTGTGAGTTCTCATGGAATGAAGTATATATTAGTAGCAGTTGATTATGTATCTAAGTGGGTGGAAGCTATCGCCCTCGCGAACAATGAGGGGAAGAGTGTCACTGCATTCTTAAAAAAAAATATATTCTCTCGATTTGGTACCCCACGGGCAATTATTAGTGATGGGGGATCCTACTTTTGCAACAAATTGTTCAAGGGATTATTGGAGAAATATGGGGTTCTCCATAATGTGGCCACTCCTTACCATCCTCAAACTAGTGGGCAAGTTGAAGTATCAAATAGGGAGATCAAACAGATTTTGTCAAAAACAGTGAACGCTAGTAGAACAGATTGGTCAAGGAGGCTTGATGATGCTCTTTGGGCTTACCGGACAGCGTATAAGACTCCCATAGGTATGTCCCCATACCAACTAGTATATGGGAAAGCATGTCATCTTCCGGTTGAATTAGAGCATAAAGTCATGTGGGCTATGAAGAAGTTAAAAATGGACTGGAACGAAGCTGCAGAACAACGGTTAAATGGGTTAAATGAACTCGATGAATTTCGCCTAAAAGCTTATGAAAGCTCAGCCCTCTACAAAGAAAAGATGAAGAAGTACCATGACCTAAAAATCGAGAAACGAGAGTTTATGACTGGGGATTCGGTGCTTTGATTCAACTCTAGATTACGCTTATTTCCGGGCAAGCTCAAGTCCAAATGGACTGGCCCTTACTTGATCACCCACTATTCCCTCATGGAGCGGTTGAGTTGGAGAACAAGGAAGGTGTGCGGTTTAAGGTGAACGGACAACGTCTAAAAATCTATATAGGTCACGCGGAATCGGCAAATGAGGTGATTGAGGCATATCATCTTGATGAAGTCTGAGTAATCGAGTGTCCTCAGTCGTGCCGTGACGTTAAATCAGGCGCTGGTTGGGAGGCAACCCAATATGTATCATCTAACCACTTTATAGTTTTCTTTCCAGTAACGGTAGCATTTTCTACTAATGGGTTGTAAATTTTCAGGTAGCACATCTCCAGGAAGTTCTGCAGAAAATTAATCTGCCACATTCACTAACGGATACATGTGACGGACCGTCACGCCTGTGACGGACCGTCGCATTACTCCGTCGTACCAGGTACATTCTTTATTGTTTTGAAGAATTAGGGCACATACGACAGAACCTATGACGGACCGTCACAGATGCTACGGACCGTCATCGGGGTTTCGTCACTTTACAACCCGGCTACCCGACCCGACCCGGCTAAGGAATTTCAAAAGTTTTTAAAATTTTTTAAACCCCCCACCCCTTCATTAAACCGTTTCTTCCCTCTCCTCCCATTTCCTCCCCTTTCAACTTCCTTCTCTTCCCAAATTCCCCACATTCTTCCTTTTCCCATCCCAAATCTCCCTTCTTGGTCGGAGTCTGCTGCTGTGCTTATCAGTTTTCTTGTTGGGTGCCATCACTCCCGTGTTGTTTTCTCCTCTTCCAAGGTATGTGTTTCTGAAACTCTACCCATTTACTCTTCTTTTTGGTTTTTATTTACTATTAGCATGTGGGTCTTTTGATCTTGGACCATATATTGTCTAACCTAGGTTATTAATCCTATGAAATGCCTGGATAAAATTCGAGAAATTAGGGATTTAGACTTGTAAATTTGATAGGTATTTAGGTTAAAGAGCGTTAGAGAAATGTTGGGTCTTTGGTTTGAATCACATGGGTTGATTGTGGCATCCCCAGTTCTGTCTCTGAATGAAAGCACGAAAACCCGATGACGGACCGTCGTACGCACGACGGACCGTCATAGGGTCCGTCCAACTCCCCACAACTTGTTTCCTCTAAGTGTCCACTGACGGACACATGTGATGGACCGTCATACCCACGACGGTCCGTCCTGCACAACCGTCGTGACGGTCAGAGACCCCTGTCCTAAGGGTCTCAACACTTTCTCTAAGTGTCCACTGACGGACACATGTGATGGACCGTCATACCCACGATGGTCCGTCCTGCACAACTGTCGTCACGGTCAGAGACCCCTGTCCTAAGGGTCTCAACACTTTCTCTAAGTGTCCACTGACGGACACATGTGACGGACCGTCATACCCACGACGGTCCGTTCTGCACAACCGTCGTGACGGTCAGAGACCCCTGTCCTAAGGGTCTCAACATTTTTCCTAAGTGTCCACTGACGGACACATGTGAAGGACCGTCATACCCACGACGGCCCGTCCTGTACAACCGGTATACCAGTCAGAGACCTTCCTTCTGATACTCTATATTGCTAAGTATTACATGACGGACCCCAGGACGGTCCGTCATACGCACGATGGGCCGTCACCAGGTCCGTCGTGCCTTACTGCTACTTCAGAGCTGTTATCACTGGTTTGAATTTATGTGTATTATTGTCTCATTTTTTTTCTTGTCATGTTTGCTCCTTCTAGTACTAATGATGATTCGTTACAGGTACTACCTTTCATGGCACCTAAACAAGATCGCGTTTACGCACGTGGGCATTCTAAATCGGTCGCCCCGTCTGCCCGACTGGTGATAGGCTCTGTTGATGAGCATGATCCCGAGTACGTGCCCCCAGGCACTGCTACTACAGCACGAGCTCCACGTGCACCGAGAGTCACGCCCAAGAAGGTGGCGTCCGGCGTAGTCACTGCCTCCCAGTCTGATGAGGAGCGCACACTGACCGGCACACCTTCTGGGTCAGCTGCCCAAGACGAAGGAGCATCTGTCTCCTTAGGACTTTCGTGGTCAGAGGAAGCCTCCGGGTCCGCAGAAGCCTCTGCCCCCGCCACAGCTACAATGTCTGCCTCGGATGATGAGACTGACAGCACTGACTCCACCCCTGGCTCACCAACTGGAGTCCCTGCCCCGATTGCCGATTAGCCCAACCGGTGGTGTGTCAACGGGCAATACAAAGTATACTTAGACGCCAAGGTTCTCAATGACAAAGGCGTCATGACACGGACCCTTACACTGGAGAGGTGGGTCCTTACGGGAAGTCTCCCCACCATGCATGATATTCACACTCTTTTCACCAGACACCGGCTGGAGTGGACGGCTCGTTCTTTGGGCCGCTACAGTGAGGAGTTAGTCCAGGAGTTCTATGCCTCTTATGTGGCCACTCTCCGATCACAGATAGATAGGCGGTCTGCCCCTGCCAAACAAGCCCCACTTGAGCACGTCCGAGTACGCGGCATACAGGTTGACATCTCCCTACCAGCCAGCCACCGATATTTGTACGGCGAGGATGTTGACACCACCAGGACACCTCTCACCGCCGAGTTCGACTTCCGGAGGCAAATTGTTAAAGAGGGCCGGTTCTTACGCGAGCCACGCTGAGAGAGACCACCAAGAGGTGGACGGCCCAGCACTTGTCTATTGATGGAGAGGCTGCGGATTGGGTGATGGAGCCGAAGGGAGCCATCAGGAAGGCCAACTTGACCTTTACGGCCAAGTTTCTTTGGTTGATAGTCCCCCACTGCCTCTCCCCCACTGCTGCTGATAATATAGTCACATGGGATCGTGCAGTTCTGATGGCCGCAATGATGGCAGGGTTCGAGGTCGATTTCGCTTGGCTTCTCCAGGCGGTCATGCACGAGAGGGCCTTCAAGGTCACCACGACTTACCTTTTCCTTGCATGATTTTCTCTTTATGCAGATCCGCAGGTGTGCCCATTTGGCACATTGACCAGCTCAGGACCCCGCAAGGAAATATTGACATCGGCCTCTTCAGGGATGAGGCCAATGAGTTGGCCCCACGCAGAGGGCCCCGCCCGGAGGTGGTCCCACTCGATGAGAACCTGGCCGATACCATAGAGCATGCTCATGCGGCTTCCCAGGCTGCTTCTGCACACACTGACACTACCCCGGTCGAGTCTATCCCGGGTAGTAGCACTGCCCCGAGCTCCTTTCGCTCGGCTCCTTCCGCCACTCTGGTCCCACTTTGATCCAGAAACTCGAGGCACAGATGGCTACACTTCTGCATCACATCCAGCCTTGGATGCAGAGGTCTATTGTTGAGGAAGAGGAGCGCATGGAGCGCAAGATGGCACAGCACACAGATAGGAAGATCGCAGAGGTACATCAGCGCTTAGACGCTTTTGAGTTGCGAGTGCTAGCCCGACCAGCACCTCCGGTGGACATGTCGACCCTTCACGCTGCGGTTGAGATTCTGCGGGCTGATCTTGATACGATCTTAGAGGCTAGGGTGCCTGAGTCTGAGGCCCTTTCTGCAGAGCCTGCTGAGGACACAGTGATGGCTGCTCTTTTTGCCACTTCTGATGTTCCACCACCTCCCCCACGAGAGCATGCCAAGAGACGCAGGGGTCGAGAGGAGGATGAGGCTAGGGCAAGGAAGAAGGAGCGCCGTGAGATGGAGGCTGCGAGGAGAGCCTCGATTGCTGACGAGGAGGCCCGTACGTTGAGGGCTGTAGAGTTAGCTGCCGGGGCGTCTAGCTCCAGAATTGTAGATAGTGTGGGAGGCACTACTGATGGTGCTGTTGATGCTTAGGAAACTACTGAGGGTGTCCAGACTATGCATGGAGAGGGTTTCGGTGAACCAGACCCACCAGCTTGCTGATCGCCGGCGCTTAGTGCCTCAGGTTTGCTTCACTTACCTTTTGCGTAGTTTAGTTTTTCTATGCATTGGGGACAATTGCATATCTTTTGTTGGGGGTGGGGTAAATGGAAAGTGAGTACTTGGGTGAATTCTGAGTAGCCCAAGTTCACGATCCTCTTTTGAGGTTTTCTTGCCTGTGTTCTTTTTCCCCAAAAGACTGATTACTTTTATTGTTGAACCAGCATGTCATATCTTATGTACATAGTATAAATCTGAAGCATGATGGCTAAAATAAATATGATATCTCGATAATCAAAATGATGCATGACTAGGCATAGTAAGTGATAATTGTGTGGTTTGAAACATGAAATAAAGATACACCACTGCATGATCCTGAATCTAAGACTTGAACTAGGTGTCTAATAATCTGGGAATGCAAGGAATGTCAAGTGAGTGTGAGGTGAATTCGAATGTCCACCGTCAATACTGAGCTAGAACTTGTCTGGTTAGTCCTGCTAAAAGTGAGTCAAATCATTAAATTAGGAAAGGATCGTAGGCCCTTGTTCGAAATAGTCAATCTTGAGCCTAAAAATACAGAAAACCAAATGAAGTTAATCCCTTTTTGATCCAAATGAATTGAGCTTAAAATAGACCTTTCTTTTCACCCCAAATGATCTTCTCTGGGAACAATGTGTTGGCCCTGGTCCATCCTTGGACATGTGCACCTCAGTTTATGCCAAAAGCATAAGTTGAGGGTGGCTAATGCAGAAAGCAACCTTGTTTTGGCCCTGACCCAACCATGGGTATTGTGAACCTTGACTCATGGCAAAATCATGAGTTGAGGGTGGCTGTTATAAGGAAAACCCCGGAAAGTGGGGTTGAAAGAATGAAGAGAAAGAAAGAATAAAACAGAAGTGACTAAAAATAAATAAATATATATATATATATATGAATAAAAAGCAAAATAAACACAAGAAAAGAGAAAAGTCACTTACATATAAGGATAAGAAAGGGAAAACAGCAAAGTGAAAAGAAAATTGAGTAATAGGGCGAAATAAAATGATAAAAAGGTGGTACGCTTAGCCGATATGTCAAGGAGGGCAACAAGTCACTAAAGTATACCTAAACATACCCTACCTGACCCTGAGCCTATGTTACAATATAAAAAATTCCTATTGTGATCCTAAGAGTTGTATGGCGAACTTGAAGTAGTGAAAATAAGGGCAAGCCTATGGCAATATGTATAAATGAGTTGTGAATTTGTTCTGAGAGTGAGTGTCAAAAAGTGATCCTTATACTCAAACTAAAATCATTGTGTGAAAAATGAGGATGTTATTTGAAGTGAGGACAGTAGTTGCAACACCAGAAATATTAGCATCTCGGTGAGAAATTGAAGAGGATAGGTGTCATTGCGTAGTGAGTCTGTGTCATGGTCTGATTCTACACAAGTCAATGCCTAATAGTGATACCATGCATGAACATAATGAGAATAATCGGGATTGATAGCCAAATGATTGCGAAAGTTAAAATATGGATACTTTTGTACAAAGATTTTGTAGTGAGTCATAGTGCGTCGCTTGAGGACAAACAACGAATTTAAGTTGAGGGTGTTGATGTACCGTGGTTTCACGGTATTTATAATGCTTTTTCCTTAAGTTTAATGTGTGTGGAAAGCCTTTTTGTGTTGATTTTTATGTAAGTTTCTATTTATTTGCAGAAAATCTGTCCAAGGATGAACGCGGAAGTTTTTGAGAAAGAAATGCAGAAGAGACCACCTACGGAACTTATGACGGTCCGTCGAGGCTGTGACGGTCCGTAGGTGGCATCGTAGTGAGGAAAGAAGTTGCTGAAGGAAGATGGAGAAGTCTGACCAAGTGTGGGATTACGAAAGTCCATGACGGACCGTCATAGCCACGACGGTCCATCCTGCTTATTCGTCGTGATGATCAGAGAAGTAGTCCCAGTACCCAAATTCCAAGAAGTTCAAGTATTTTGGAACGAAGACCCTCGACGGACCGTCGTGCTTGAAATGGTCCGTCATACCTATCCGTCGAGGGGAATGAAGAAAGCAACAGAAGAATGTGTGAGTATGGAACGACGGAGGCCATGACGATCCGTCGTGTCCATGACGGTCCGTCACGTGGTCTGTCGACCCAGACGTGTTTGGACAGATTTTTAGTAAATAGAATCCTTCTTTGATTAGATTTTGTTTTTATTATAAATAGTTTGAAAAACCTCGTTTTTGGGGTTAGACTTTCTGGATAATTTTTAGTTCTCTTATTATTATATTGAACTCTCGATTTTGGGAATTAAGATACTTTTTCGGGAATTGATTGTTGGTGATTTTGTTGATTAATCAAGTTAAATTCTGGAAATTTATTCGTTCTCATAAAAGTAAGTGCATGAATTCTTCCATTAAGAATATGAATTGTGTAATTATGAACATGGGTAACTAAACATCATAGCTAGGGTTGTGGGAACCATGGGTGAATAACAAGGTAAAAATCTAACTTAAATAACTATTCTAGAGTGGTATCTTGCATGTTTTTATAATTCTTTCGTGTAGAAGTCTTTTTAACGGATGGCCAACGTTAGAACTCGCCTTAATGCTACTTGTCGGACCAAGGAGGTAGATAATAGGAAAAGAATTATCAACATAGATTTAGTGTAGACTATCTAATAGGCTAGTATTGGTTGGTACGAGTTAATAACTTAGTCAAATACCGAATACGATGTTTAATATGAGGTAAAGATAAGGGTTAGTATAGCAACACACGTAGCCGGACCAAGGTGCGGAGTGAAATTCTCTAGATGCCGGACCAAGGATTTAGAGATACATAACTTATCAATTTACATGCAAGATATTAGGATAGAATTGTTATAGTTAGATTTACCAAGTTAGGAACCTGTGGGGAACACTTAAGCCCTAGTTACTTTTATAATTTGATCAAACTCCGAAAGCTGAATATGTTAGTTGTTCATTTTTATTTAGTTAATCATTTTCATTAATTTAGAAATAAAACTCCCCTTTTGGTCTTTTGTTTTCTCGAAAAATAGTTGGCTAAATAATAGTAATAATAGAATATAATTAAGTCTGAACTATTTTCCTTGTGGAATCGATCCCAACCTCATTAGTTGGGTTCTTTACTTGATACGACCGCTTTACTTCTTATTTGAGAAGTAAATTTGAGCGTATCATGTGTGCAATATGATAAATATTATGATGCATGTTACTCTCATGGTATGACTTTCCTAATCCAAACTTGGAAAGCTCACTGACTTTCCTAATCCAAATTTGGAAAGCTCACTAACTTTCCTAATCCAAATTTGGAAAGCTCACTAACTTCCTAATCCCAATTTGGTAAGTCAACTGAATTGACTTTCCATAATCATGTTGCTAGGAAAGAGCTATTCTTACTCATGCATGTCCTTGGTGTGTGCTTGCATATACTCATACTTAGTACAAGTGTGTACTAATCCCATACAACTCTATATTTTTAGGTGCAGGTGCAGGTGGACGCTAGAGCTTACAGGTTGACGTTGCAGCTATCCGGACGTGGATATCTACCGTTATTATCTATCTTATATGTAGGCTTTAGCTAGTGGAGCATGTTCCACTAGTGTTTCTTTCCACTTTCATTTCAGACTTTGTATTGGTGTCGTTTTGGCAAAAATACGTTTAATGCAATTATGAATTGTTTCTTTCATTTGATTATCTCTATATTAGATGGTTGATTTGTGAACGCCTATGATGTTAAGTTTAAAATGTTAAGCATGAAATAATAAAAGAAAAAGTTCAAATTTTTCCGCTAAAATTAACCTAGATGAAGTAAGAATGACGTATGTAGGCTTGTCTGCGACCTCTGAGAGGTCAACGACGCCGGTCTCATCTGGGATCTAGATTCCGGTCGTGACAAAGTTGGTATCAGAGCACTAGGTTAAATTCCGAGGATATTAAGTTCACATCAACCACATTGAGTAGTTTCTAAGTCATGGTAGTGAAGTGCACCACTATCCTGGATTAGAGACTGCATGATGCGTAGGAAAATTTCCCTTCTTCTTATCTTATCGTACTTTTCCTAATGTCTAATTTCTTGGTGTTATGAGCGTGTCTAACATCAATCTTTGTTGTGTTCAGAGAATGAATACTCAGAGAACCATTGGTCAGAGGAGAGGAGGTGCAGCTGCTGGGGGCAATCGGGTTCCATCCCAGGATCTAGCTGAAGGAGTGGTTATGCCGGTTAACCCAGCTGGGTTGACTGATGCGGAGGTGCGGGCATCTCTAGCCTAGATGGCACAGGCCATCACTATGCAGGCCCCGGCTATGACTGCCCAGGTCAACCGGCAGAATGTTCAGAGGGAGAACCCCCGGATCGTAGCATGGCTGACAGGCTGAGAGACTTCACGAGGATGAACTCTCCTATTTTCACATGGTCTAAGACTTCAGAGGACCCCCAGGAGTTTGTGGACGAGGTGCATAACATTTTGGTGGCTATGGGGGCCACAGATACTGAGAAGGCTGAGCTGGCTTCCTATCAGCTCAAGAATGTCGCACAGACTTGGTGCAAGATGTGGCAGGATAGCCGAGCTTTGGGCGGAGTTCCAGTCTCTTGGGAGTTGTTTAAGACAGGAAGCCTTCCTGGAGAGATTCTTTCCCAGGGAGATGAGGGAGGCGAAGGTTGAAGAGTTTATCAACCTTAAGCAGGGATCAATGACAGTCAGAGAGTATTCCCTGAAGTTTGTTAAACTATCCAGGTATGCTTCTTTCCTTTGTATCTAACAGCAAGGATGAGATGAGTAATGAAGTTTGTTAAACTATCCAGGTATGCTACTTCCCTTGTATCTAACAGCAGGGATGAGATGAGCAGGTTCCTCACAGGAATCAACGGAGATCTGGAGGAGGAGTGTCGGTCTGCGATGCTCCATGATAACATGGACCTCTCCAGGTTGATGGTGCATGTCCAGCAGGTAGAGGACAGCCGCAAGAAGAGGGGCGTTCATGATGCTAGGTGTCCTAAGCCTCAAGATCAGACAGGTCCCAGCCATGGAGGCCACAGAAACAATTTTGGCGTCCGTGAGAAGCCCAGGTTTAAGAAGGGACTCTCCCACCAAGGGGAGTCAAGTTCATCCAAGGGTCGCTATGATAGAGATTCCGAGTCCAGAGTTAAGAGAAACCATGAAGTAGATACACCTCAGGAAAGACCACCTTACAGGAAGTGTGGCAAACTGCATGGAGGAGAGTGTATGATGGGAACTAACGCTTGTTACAGTTGTGGCAAACCGGGTCACATGGTGAAGGATTGTCCGAATAGGAGAAGTCAAGAACAAGGGAAGGAGAGAGTTTAGCTTAATGGTCCAAGTGAAGAGGCTCCAAGGAGGAAACGATTCTTCGCACTCAAGTCTAGGGGTGCAGGGGAAGGCACCTCTGGTGAAGTCTCGGGTGCGTAGCCTTAATTAGTCTTTCATGTATTTGACTGTGTATGGTGTTTATGCACTAGTATGAGATTAATATGTTTGAGTCATCATGTTGGTTGCTGATTTGTATGACTTATATGTTTACTTATGTTGTATGCTTTGATGAGACTAGTTTAGGAAAGAGTTCCTTAGTCTATTAATGCGAAGCTACTAGTATGTTTCAAGGATGTGCTCCATCATGTTAATATGTGAATCAGATATTCACCAGTGGGGAGTATTGAATTACCTATGTATGCATACCTTCTATAGATGGCTTACTTATTGTTAGTAAAGAGTAGTGTCATTCGGGTACGAATGTTCCTAAGGGGGGGATAATGTAACAACCCTAAAAAAGGATATGCTAAGTAATGCTTAATGGGTCTAGAATGCCTACGATTAGACCGGGTTCACACGGATTGATGCGCGTAGAACCAGACCTCGGAACCCTTGCTACAGCCAAGCCAACTAACTTGGGGAGTTAGTTGAGCTTGGAAAGGTTGGGTCAAACCATGTAGGGCTCTCAAAAACGATGATTTACTCGAAGGAGTCTTTACCGGACTTAAAAAGGGGAATCTTAGGTTTGGAGGGTCTAGGGGTAAAATGGTCTTTTTTCAGGCTAAGGGTAGTATCTTAATTACCCTAAATATATAATTAATTATTTAATTAATAAGGTGGAGGGGCAATTTGGGGATAGAGGGCCGAAAATTGGCTCTTGAAGTGAAGTCTTGCTCCACCCGGGTTCGAACCTAGGTGGAAGCAATGAATTAAAGTGTTTTTTATTAAAGTTATTAAATTAATGTAATTAATTAATAATTATAATTGATTAGCTGATTTAAAATAAAAGAGAAATCAGATTTTTTTTAATAAAACCTTATTTGACTAAGTCCTAAACTGTCCTAAGCCAAATAAGACTCCCACTCTCTCACGTTTTTCTCTCAACTCTCACGCTCAATCTCTCTTCTTCTTTCTAACGTATTCTCTATGCCAAAATAAGATACAAGAACAGAAAAATAAACCAAGTTCTTCACACTTGAAGAACTCACACGAAATCACAAGAAAATAAACGTTAATCGCACGTTAGGCAAAAAGAGGTTGTCCGTCGAGTGGTGTTGACATTGAGGGGACTTTGACGTGATCTTGGGTGAAGTTTTTGGGCAGCAAGTCAAGGGTTTAACGTCAAAAAGGTATGGGTTCTCTTCTTTCTTGGTCCCTTTCCCAAGAGACCCCTTAAGATTCAGTCAATTCTAATCTGAAAACTAGGATTGTTCCCGTTGCATGTCCCTGTCCCTAACTCCCATTGATTCGTAGGTTGGGTATGTTTGCTGGTAGATATTAGGCATGTAATGTGTTTTCATGTTGAATATGTTCATGAATGTGTGTTTGGAATCGTATGAATGACAACCTATGTTTTTCGAAAAGATGTGTATGTGTGTACAATGTAGCCGTGACTATTACCTTTGGTTTGAGGTTCAAAAATAACATGTTATGGTTGTATTCTTACGTGCACAAACTTATATAAATCGTGATGTTCATAAGTGATGTAAAAATACAGATTTGAGTGCAATTATTTATCGAATGAAATCTTGAAAATGCACCTAAAGAACTCACTAAAAAAACTACTTAAAACGTCTAAACATTTAATGTGAAAGAAGTGAGAAACTAGGCTGCAAACATTTCCAGCAGCTTGTTGATGAGTTCCGGCCAAGCTAAGGAGAATTTCATGCTATGAAAAAATGAACTAAAATATGTGAGATCACTGGGGATTGATCCTGTGACCTCACCATGTTGAAAATCAATGAAACAAGGTGAGAAAAAAGGAATGTGGCATGTGGGACTCCAACCCATGACCTTGGCTGGAAAATGAATTATGAAAATAATAAATGAGAGGAGTTGAATTCGAACCCACAACCTCTAGGCATTAAAGGAGAAAGGAAAAATGAAAAGAAAAGGAATGTGAGGCGTGGGAATCGAACCCACGACCTCTTAGGCAGATTTAAGGAGAATTAAAAATGCAAATAAAAGAAATGTGAGGCGTGGGAATTGAACCCACGACCTCTAGGCAGTAGAGGAGAATAACAAGAAAAATAAAGTGAGGTTGTGGGGGTTTGATCCCACAACCTCATGGTCAATGCGAAATAGTCAAGGAGAAAAAAATAAAAAAAATAAAAGGGGTTGTGGGGGTTCGAACCCACAACCCCTCGGCCAAAAGAAGAGAGTTTAAAGAAAAGAAATTAAAAGAAAATGAGGTTTTTGGGGTTCGATTCCACATCCTCTCAATCCCATTGAGCGAAAAATGAAGAGAAAAACTAAGGGAAAAAATAAAATAAAGGTGTTGGGGCTCGATCTTGGGTCCCCAAGCCGTGTGGCAATCGAAGTACCCGCCACCCTGCAGATATCAATCTAGCGACGGGAACCACACTGCTGCCGCTGCCCTTCGGGCACGCCAGGACTGATAAGAGAAGAGGCTCTAACTGTTTAAAGGTAAAGGAAAGGAAGCCCGCTGCGCCCCTTGATAAAGGAAGGCTCCTACAAAGAGTCGACCAGGCCTTGTAGAAGCGAAGATCGATGTCCGTCCCATTCGGCGAAGCAATCTTGGACCCTCTTGGCTGCGCTGTGCTTGGATGCACTAGTCTTCCACACGCCAGCGATGAGATGAAAACTGCCCCCATTCGGCGGTTCCCGTGCCACCACAATGGCATAGCATCGAAAGAGTGACCGGAACACAGGAGCAAACCAGGTGCAATTCAATCTTTATTCCTAGCAATGATTCCCAAAAAAGCAAAACCTCACTAGACCGAGGCCCATTGCTATGGGGACTACACTATATAAGAGAATGACTAAGGCAATTGCCAATAGTTTCTATTGAAAGACAGGCTGGCTCTTTAAAAAGGGCGCCCTTCTAATCTCATTTTGATAGGAAGAGATATTGATAATTATCCCAATGAGTCTTACTACTCAGCTGATAGATCAGGTGAGACAGCCATGATCACTAAACTCACCAAAGCAGCAGCATATGCAAATTGGAATCATAGGTTTCTATATGCTTAAGGAAAATGGGATTTGCATAGTAGGATAGGAAAGTGTATTTATATACAATGGAAAGCCCCTATAATCCATGGACGAACAGTGGAGTTCATAAAAAAAAGCAAAGAAAGGTCCGCAACAAAGTTGTCCCCTCTCTCCATATCTCTACTTACTGGCTGGGTGCAGATAACACTGTAATAATAACAAAGCCAGATAGAGATACTGTTCATTCAGAATTGATTCAGATGGCGAGGACCCACGGAAAAATCCGCCTTATTCATCCTCCGCAAAGCAACTTGACCGGTCAATATTATATGTCTATGCTAAACTTGGTGATCTATTTTCGTTGCCCCCTTTAAGCGTATGTGATATAATCATTCTTATCTCAGAAGAGAGGTATGCATTGTCCCCACTTAAGTTATTAAGTATTCCCAAAGACGAGGCGATTTATTTTTATGTTGAAACTTTATGTCATCCAGGGGACCCTGATCATAAATGGGTTGTTTGTCCTGGTGAAAGGGACGCTCTCCTTTTAATCGCTCTGACGCATATGTTGAATAGTTGTTTTATGCGTTCATCTATCTTTCAGGAGAAGTCGTGTGGTTTTCCCAGAGATCGCCGTGAGTTCTTTGCCAAATTAGGTGGAGTGGGGAAGACTATAACTATTTTCATCTTGAATCTAGAACCCTCACAATGTACTATTCCTCATAAAATAATTTTACGAAAGCTGGCACCCTTGGTGCGTGATAGCTACGTAATATCCTTAGTTTCATCCTTTTTAAAGATACCAATGACCAAAATGGAATTAATTGTTCTATTACGGAAGTTGGGATCCCACACGCTGGTTTAATCACTAAGGTCTTATACAATTTGATGTTAGATGATTTTGACCGGGGATTTCAACAGCTATACCCTAGTCTTTCTTATTATCGTTACTTGGGTTACTCTTACGTATTATTTACAGAGTTTAGTCTCCAAAGTGAGCAGCAGTGTGAAGAAGAAATGAATAGTATCCTCTTAGAGTTAGATCTTGATGGGGATATCACAACTATTCTACTTGGTGGGGGTGCCCATGTGACTCGTGATGGGCGTTTGATTATTCTAAGTCGAGATTGCGGTCTTCACGTTGTCGAACAGTCAACATTCTTTCTTTAGTTCAATTTGTAGTCAATATGTTTTATACAAAAACGAACCCATGCAACGATAGGAAATCCTTTTTTTAGAGAGCCAATGCCTTAAGAAAGACCCTAATAGCAATTGTCGCCTACTTCACTGAGTTGTGGTTCTAAAAAGAAGATTTAGCTTGGTATATTCCATCAAGAGAAAGCCATATCTATATATAGAAAGAAAAATGGGAATTGTATACAGGTGCTTACACTTTCCTGAGGATTCTAAGACCCGATCACCCGTCAAAGAAATATCCTTAGGTCTTAAGTCTACAGCTCCGTAGCTTGTGTCGCCTACATAGGGTAGAAAAGAATGCTTTGCATGAACATCTCAATTTCCAAGATAAAAAGAACGAGGGGAAGAATCGACGAGGCGAGTGTTCTCGAAGAGAAAATCGTGATGGAAAAAGCGGGAAGTCGCCCCCGACCGAGACCTAGATGGCAACCTAACCGAGTACGTCATAATTGAGAAAGGGAAGACCCACCCCCCCAGAGCCAGAACACAGGCGCCGACCTCTCCGCCACCAGCACAAGTGAATAAGAAATAGGAAGGGATGGTTCTTTCATTCCATTGATAGAAGTCTAACTAGAAAAAGACTCTCTCTATTACTTTGAGAAGAGAATCGTTGGTTTGACCGACGAAATACGTGGGAAAATAGACCTTCTTTCTTTGAAGCAAGATTTTTGGAAAGTAACAATTCCATTCAGTTCGCTTTCGGAAAACTTGCTGGTCGCGGATTTGTTCGTTCTGCGCCGCCAGCGGCCTCAACTCAAAGGTGCAGGTTGATCTCTCTGGTTGAGGCTGCATTCATTTATTCATATTCAACTTGACACGTGGGAAGGGCTTACTCTACTAGTGGCTCGGCTTGGTCTCGCCCCCTTCCCGCATTATTCCTCCCCACTAAAAAGAGCGATTGAGAATCTCGAGAACCTTTCTTGACGCTATATCTATCTTTCTGTCTTCGCGGGGCGATTGGAAAAGGTTATCTCCTTAACGCTATATCTATCTTTTCTTGGATGCCTTAACTCAAACCTACTTAAATAGTTCCTCGTGCATTATGACTTCATGACTTATTCTTTTACGGTTCCTGGCGTGAAAACTCCCAATTGAAAGTCAGATTTCGGGGGGGCCTTTCTAGTATAAGGGAAATAGGCCGAATCAGCGAAAAGGTTTAAAATACTAAAAGGTATCTGCTGCGCACCGAGCGGTTTATCCCTGACTATCTTAGGGGAAGATTTATCTCTTCTCTACAAAGACACTCGAAACGCAGTTTGGTCACAGTCAATGGGAACCGGTTGAAAGCTCTTCAACGGTAGCTGTCGAACGGTCAAATTGGCTTGTCTTCGGTCTATCAATGAACTTCCTTCTCGCCCTTGATTATGAAGCACCACAATCGGACGAGCTTTTTCACGAAGAAAGCTTCACGCCCAACTGCTTGTATATCGATCGGAAAGAAGCAGCTTCGCTCTAGTCCCGTAACCAAGCGAAAGAGGATTCATGGACAGAAGCTGCGGGTAAACCCTCGGTTTGCCCTAATCTTGACTTTCTTTAGACTTTTTAATATAAGGCCCTTTAAACGATCGTAAATGGCCTGAAATGTAACGACCTATGAGAGAAGGGTTTTTAGAAAAGAAAGCGTACCAATCCGGCAAACAAAGCAAAAACAACGGCTCCTACATAAATAGAATAGAATAGAAATGATGTCATTAGTGGATGCGGCGCGTTGAGGCACTTCTTCGACGGTCCCCGTACGCCTCGCCTGCCGGCCCGCCTTGATTGGGACATTCTTGTTTTAATACGCGAAGATGGTGATGAATCGTTCTCATATATTGCCAGAGTTCGTTGGGGCTAAGACTTTTCTTCCTTCCTTCTCTAGGTTATCTAGGTGATACGCCCCGAATCGTCCACCAAAGATGTCGCTAGATAGGGGTATCAGTTGAAGCCGAATCAGCCAATGCCAAGGCAACTAGGCTAGCATCAAACCTACCTGCCGAGAACCCTCCAACATTCCTACCAAGGTTCCCATCCCCGATGACAGAAGAAGGACGTAACCGGTGTTAAGGTTAGAAGGGTAACTGCTCTCGTAGTCGTAGCCGCTCTTGGGACTGATTCCTTAAGGAAATGGCTCTAAATATCCCTGCTGCTACGTTCATTTGGTCGAACAAGGTCTTCACTTGTCTTCTATGTATGGCTGGCTCTTCTTGATCTTGAGGTCATGGGCTGCAGGTTGTTGGCTGGGAGAGCTGGTAAAGAATGAAACCTTCAAGAGACCATTATTAACAAGCCAGCTGAGGAAGAACAATCTCCCCCAGCAATACCAATCCTCCCTAGTTCAATCAGAATCGAGAACTGCGGAGAGGTTCTAACCGGCCTAGCCTAAGTAGAAAACAGAGAGAGTAGAAGGTAGCAAGCAAGAAGCTAGAAAAAAGGAAAAATAATAAGATAGTCGATAAGAAAAAACTGGAATTTGGAGGAGGACGACAGACCCGCTCACGACAATAAGGAGAAGCAGTGGTTCGAATCCACATCGTGAGCCGCTTCTCCTTTTTTTAGTCCACTCTCCCTTAGAAAACGGAGCTGCTTGAAAGCAGATTTAGAAATTACATAGGTGAAAAGTGAAATCATTTTTTTTTTGGCATAATCCGGGATTATCAGTCCCGGTTGGAATGTCTTCCAACTTTCCAAGCTGAGTAGTAAGCCTCCTTGGGATAATTATCAATATCTCTTCCTATCAAAATGAGATTAGGAGGGCGCCCTTTTTAAAGAGACAGCCTGTCTTTCAATAGAAACTGTGGCTTCCCTCCAGTGCCTTTGACTATTGCTACGGTCATCAACCGCAGCATTGAATTGAGACTTTCCACCTTGCTTTGGACTTGAATGGATCTACTTCTCCTATGCCAGATCGATCGGGATAAGTGAGCACAAGAGTTTGTAATGAATGCTTTAATAGTACTTGAAATAAGCTTTACTCCTCCCAATTCACCACTTCTCCTCCCTTAACCTTTCCGCCGCCTGCTGTTCTCTGAACTTCTTCGCTTCCTCCCTTTACTTTTCCGTTTCCGCCGCCCACCCTTTTTCATCGTTTTCCCTGTCTGGTGTGGTCTTCCGCTGTCCCTTTCCGCTTCAGGCAATAGCACGCTCCGAAGCAAGCAGGCTTCGCCGGTAGTAGCCTCCTGAATTTGTCGAGGCTTACACCTCCCTATTACAGGACCTAAAAAAAGGCTTTCAGTAGCGCCCTTAGAATCTAAGCCTTTTGAAGCGCCATTAGTTGTAGCTGTGGCCAGGTAGCGGTCTAAGCCTCTTAGGCTTGGCACAGGAACTCTTCTCTCACCCGCTGGAAGGAAGTGATGTGACCCTGGTAGGATGAATTGAATTAGCTAACGAATCTTCCGTAATGCTTGCAAAGAAATCAGAACAAAGGCTTTTGCCCCTTGGCGACTCGGAACGAATGGGAAGAAGTTAATCAGAAATGAACTTATATAAGAGCGCTTATTCCGGCAAGCAAAGGAGAAAGGAGTTGTCCCCCCTTCTCTGGTAACCCGCCGCCGCATATGTAGAAAAAGAAGGACCGGAGAAGAAAGAACAACCGTTTTACTTTGGCACATGAGGTGGCGGGTTTGGCTAGGTAACATAATGGAAATGTATCAGACTGCAAATCCATGAATGACGTTTCGACCCCGTCCTTGGCCTCGAGGAGTGGTGAGCAGCACGGAACTTGTTTCAATCAAATGGCATAGTATTAGGGTAGGAGGCTTTACTTTGTTATAGAAATCCATAGACAAGATTCTGGAACTTCCAAGCCAAAGAAATGCAAGATGAAACATGGAAGCTTTTTGCTATGCTTATGCTATTATAGGATATAGGAGAGTGACTGTAAACACACAACTTCCACCCTCTTGGTTGTAGTTTGAGCTTGTATATGTGAGAAATTTACAAGAAAAAAATGAGATTTCAAAAAGAATTCAAATCAACAATTTTTCTGCACAAAACAGGGAAAGAGAATGAACTAGAACAAAGCGGATTTTTTTCATTAATAGCTGTTACATGGGAATACATCAAATAGGAAGCTTACACACACATAGACCAGCCACACAACTAAACACAACATTACAAAGTGAACAACGGAAGCATTGAAGACTACTAGTGATACATGCAAACACAACAAAGACACTTAGCATAGGAGTAGATCTCCACTAAACAAAGAAAAAGAAGAAACACACTACTTTCCGTCTACAGACACTTATTTAAACCTTCTTAAACTCCAAAGAGTCGACTGACTCTTAGTTGTTTCCGCCGCGGATGCGGAAGGCCATCCTAACAATAAGGTCTTCCCTGTCTCGGGAAAGGGTCCTCCCCTCTTCTTCCAGGGTTTGAATTTGGTTAAGGAGCTGTTGAATGAGTTGTTCCACCAGCTCCGAAAAAACAGCAGGCACACGCTCTAAAAAAGCATGAAGCGTTTGCTGACGTTCGCGCCTTTCATTTTCAACATTTAAAATTCTTTGATTAATTTGAGAAAGTCTTTCAGTGGTAGCTGGATCAATATCTCCCTTTGCTTTGCCAAATAGAGTCTGAGTAAGTAAAGAGCTCGTAGCCGCGTTATTGGGCTTGTCTTGTTAATAACCTTGAGACCGGCAAAGACTGTGCTCCACCATGAGATTGGGTGAGGGAATCAGAAAGGGTCTCAATAACCCCTGGGGATTACAAAATAACGAAAAAGTAAAAGTGACCGTGGTGTTTAGAGATGCTGCTGGTGATTTTCTGTGTGCTTCTACCCATTCAAACTAATACGTATTCAGAGATAATGGCTATTCAGTTAGCTGCTGAAATCTGTGTGCATAAAGGCAGGCACCTCCCACTCTTTTTGGGTATCCTGGAGAAGCAGTTCCTCTTGGAAAAGAGGGTCGAGGCCGCATTGGTGGGGGATGGGTTTCCCCCCAAGCCAAAATAGAGAGAGGAGAAGAATGCAACTATCTAATCGGGATCACAGTTCCGACCATTCCTTTGAAGGCCAGAGCATTAACTTCCTGTAGGACAACTGTGGGTCTGTGTCAACTCGCAACCAAGTATTCGATTTCAACATCGATTTTACCTATTTTTTGGGGGGCCGCATTCAGAGTTCGTTCTCGTTTGATGTCATTGCATGCAAGGGGAGCTCGCTCGATTCGCAGATTGGTCCGACTCGTAATTCACTGGCTGAGAGGTTAACTCCTTCCACTCTCAACCGCCTTTGCTTATCTTACTAGTAGGTCTATCTATTGGTACCAGCTAGGGAACTCCCTCTTTGCGAGGTTCTAATACTCTATCCGAGAGTTCTCCGTATTTATCAAATTTGTTCCTATCTAACGGAACGCTATTGGACTTAGAGGCGATTAGAACTTCTAGAATATGAGAAATCAAAAAAATTCTCTCTAGCTCGAAGAATTTGTTTGATTCTCCCTATAAAAATTGTTAAGGAAAAAGGGCACTTTTGTTAAAGGACTAAGTAGAGAAGATCTCCTTGGCGCACGAGGTGGCTTTAAGTGATAGGGGATTTTAACCTAAAGACAACATAGGAGGAAGGGGGGTCAAAAGAAAGCCAGGATATGGCAAAAGCATCTTTTTGGATCGAATGGGCTTTTGTGAGAAATGGCGGAATTTGATACATGGATGTTTATGTAATGAAGACTTTGGAGTGCTTGTGGATGGTGTGCCACATGGGTACTTTCCAGCTTCTCGAGGGTTGCGACAAGGGTTCCAAACCTAGCCTGTTGATTTTTGCTGAAGAAGTGCTAATGGTATCATTGAAAATGATAACATCTTACCATGCTTCGAGATCGTTCCCAACACTCTCCTACTTTCTCTTTGATAACGATGTTCTAATATTATATAATAGCCATAAACGGAAAAAAAAGCCCTTCCTCGGATTCGAACCGATGACTTTCTTAGCCTATTTATAAAGGGCGAACTGATCAACTTGCATGTGTTAAGCATACGACTGAAGTAGCATGATTAGACCTTCTTATCACTTTTTCGACTAGCTATAAACTTCAACCCCCCTTCTCTTACTTCGATGGAGAAATAAGTAAGCAAAACTTTCTACCCTGCCTTTCTTTTCTTAAAAAATGGCGAATTACACCGAATTTTGCCTTCAACCAAGCCTTTTCGTTCCGAAATTGAGAAAGATCACTCTGAAAAGTAAGCCCTTTCTTATTATATGATATCTTCGCCATGGATGATAGAATTCCTCCTGGAAGCGAAGGCAGGAGCAAAGCCTATTGATTCACAAGTTTGCTAACCTACTTGTCGGCTACCCGCACTCTGTAACCAGAATAGGGCTCTGGACTTAAAACCACCCGCTTTTAGAAGTCTGGAAGGCGGCGCCTAAACTAGCGGACTTGCTTGAATCGATAGGCTTACCGGGCTTCTCTGTCTATTCAATTGATTTTGTTGCAGACTCTTCCCCACGCCTATTTCTTCCCCCGCTATCAACAGGTCAGTCAATATCAGTAGTGGAGGAAGAAGAGTAATAATTCAACTAGTGGTCTTCTTGCCTAAAAAAAGGAGTCAGCCCAACATGGGCAATGATAGACAGACCAAAGATTGACGCAGTCCTTGTTGCTTGCTTTGTGCACCGGCACAGCAGAATTCGAAGTTGCTCGGCGTACTAGCCCTATAACGGAGTCAGACCCAACCACACTCTCTTATTATAAAGCAGAGCAGGAAGAGGGGCTTTTCTTTGCTGGCCTTTTCATCGAGAGATGCGGCCGTTGTTGTCTCTATGCCTTTTTGCCTCACAGGGATCGCTATTGGATAGAGCCGCGTGAGATACATTCTTTAATCGCGAGCCAAGGGTTTACAGTACTATCGCCAGGTTGGGCGAGTGGTTGTCGTCCAGGCATTTCCCCCTCTCTCATCACCATTGAAAGCGCTTTGTCCCGCCTATCAGAACCGCTTCCACCTCTGGGACTTCGGATAGATGCTAAATAATGAGGTTCGGCATCTGCTTGAGAAGGAAGTAGAAGGGTTGGATCCGCTCTTAAAGAAGACGTTCCAGGGGGAAGAGTTAGAAGTATGAGTTCCGTTCCTATTATAGCATTAGCCGCACTTGGGCGAAGACGAACTAAAAGCAAGTCCTTTTTAGCATAAGACTCAGATAAATATAGGGTTAGCATCCAGTTCTGAGATTAAGGAAAAGGCAGTGATTAGCGATTATTTGTTATCGTATCCACCACATAGTTTACATACTCAGACAGGCTGACTCCAGCGCCTATAGTCAGAAGCCCTTATAGCAAGTGCTAGCTCTATTTATCCTATTGGGATTGGAGCAAGAGTGGAATGGAAGAAATAAAGTTGTCCTTATCTTCTTCTTCTCCTCCTCCCGACATGAAAGAATGCCCGATAATCCTTCGGGGGCTGGTATGTCCTTTCAGTTCTGGTCTGGGGAACGCCGATCAGAGAAAGCACTCCTATACTGCCTGAGGGCTCTTAGTACCTGCATACCCAAAAGAGGGCGCTGGTTAAAAAACAATCATTTGATTTTCTTTCTTGCTATCCCTTAGCAGCGGGAAAGGAGTCTATCTATCTGCCTAGCTTTGGTAGATTTCCCCAAACGCAATCCACAAAAATTCCACGAATCCCTTGGTGGATAAGTCCGACGACTCAGCAGCAGTGCCGAATTGAGTTTCTTGTCTGGTGGATCTGATCTATAGTTAGGGGGCAATACATACCAAAAGGTTCGAAGAAGGAAGGGCGTTCATAGGTCTCCCGTCAGAGCTCCATCTAAGAATAGCTGAAAAGAGAAAGTGCTCTGCTAGTGAAATTGGTCCATTGACACCTATAATTGTTTCAAGCAAGGCCGAGCACTCTTCTCGAATTTTTGGATGCACTCTCGCTTTAAGTAGCTCAAACCTCTATGTGGAAAAGTTTCTGAAAAAGAGAGACAGAACGGAATCACTTTATTTCAGTGACATATCTAATCACACTGAATAGGATTTGAAGATCTATCACGATCATTCACATAAATTTCAAGGAAAAGTAGAATTTCTTTTTTAATCCCTGGGGAGTTTCACGCTCGGTTCTCAGATGAGGGACTCATTCCTCTCTAAAAAAAAGAAGCTAGAATCTTTCTATTGATAGAGCTTTCACGTCTGCGCATAGAATCCTTTTTTGCCTTTTTTGCAACGTCGAAAGGGTCCTGATGTAGTGGGATCGTTTGGATGGATGCGAAGAGAGTGAAATACATTTTGGTATTCTTTCTCGAGCTTCTATTTCTTCCGTTAAAGGAGATTCATGGATCGAGGAATGAAGGGAGAGGAATTTGAATAGAAAGAAAGAGACGTATTTCGAATTAGAGTAAGGGCACGCTAAGACATTCCTTTTCGTGCTTTTGATCTGCTTACTTTGAATAAAGAGGAAAAAAAAGAATAGATAGGCGGAAAGGCTTTACACAAGACCACAGAGCGAGAGAGAGAGCTCTTCACCGGCGCTCGCCAGATGTATCACTCATCCCGCTCCCCGTCAATGGTATAAACGAATATTTCTTTTGATTTTTTGGAATAAAAAGGTAAAAAGAAATCAAGGCCGGGAACCCAAGTCGGGATGAGGGAATTGTTTCTATACTTTTCTCAGATAATGCGGGTTAAGAGTGAAGCTATCGCGCCTAAGGCGAAAGGCTCTGTTCGGCTCGATAGGTGGCAGGCTCAGAACAAGAGGATAAAGACAAGGGGGAAGTTTAGTTATTAAGTTCCTTTATTAAGGTAAGGATAAGATAAAGAGAGGAAATATATATATATAACTATTATTTAGTTAGACTAGTGACCAATAGCTAAAGAAAGTGAAAGAAGTAGAATCAAGCCATTCATCTGAAAAAAGCTTTTTGCTTTATTTAAAACTTCTCGAACTAGAAAGAGAAGCCCTTTTCAGCAGGCTTCCAGGTTCGCAACTATACTCGTCTCTTACTTTCCTAGCGGAAAGCCAGATAGAACTTTGACTAGACCAAAAACCCGGAGCTTGACTTTAACTGGAAGAGCAGAGCATAAAGCGCCTACTTGACGAGCAGGAGCAGCGAATAAAGACAGACTTCCACACCGGAGGAAGTTCTGTTCTCTTTATGAGAAAGGCAGATACAAATGTTGAAAGAACATTCATTTAACTAAGCTTTCTTACTTTCAACTTTCAGTACAGGTCTCTCCTCTATCTAGTAATCTCGGACGCTGTTGGTGCTTTATGTTGTCCGTGGGAAGGCAGTGGAAGAGAAAGACAGTAGTTGCGATTGCTTGAAAAAAATCGTAGATGATGATTGATTGAAGATTTCCTTTCTACAATAAGCCTACGAGATGAATTGGACCTCAGCCCGAAGAGCGCTTCCCTGGCGCTGGACCTTTCTTTATCCGATCCGGCCCAAAAAGGAAGAGATAAGAAAAGAAGGAATAGGTATAGCTCACATCTTAAGTATAGTTAGTTCATTGAATGACTTATTGAGAAGCTAGGGCCTACTTTCGTACCAAAGGGTTGAGACTTTCTTTCTGAGATAGATAGAATAGAATGGGCTCCTACTCTCTTTCAATCGCCGATGCTAAAAACAAAGACAAAGAGTGCGTAGACCCGAGGGGAGGTTGAGGCCCTGGTGAACCGTCATAATTAGTGAACAAGTGTAAGCTTCGCTGCCCGACAATATGGAGTACTGACCACACCGAGGGACAGGCGATCGCCTTTTCTCAATCTAGTAAGAGGGGTTGGTTAAAAGAGATGGATTCCTTTCTTCAATGCATTCCACCGGGGCGACGGTGCTATTTAATGCTTGGGTTCGCCCAATACAAGAACTACAGCCCAACCTAGCTTAAGGCTAAAGCCGTGGACTAAACCCCGTGAGAGCCCTCTATTTGACTAACATACTCCCCTTTGATCTCCCCCATACCTTCATATCAAAGCTGGGAATGATTGACTTTCGGATTCAAATAATAGCGCATAATGGCAGTACTCCTTCCCATTTCTTCTTTTATGATCTTATCTAGCGCTCGGGAGGTTGTGCTCGACCGAAAGGGTAAGGGCGCTGAGAGTTAGCAAGCAACCTTGGCCTCTTGGCAGGAGGTTCGCTGTCCCCCTCCTTTCCGGTCCGGCCGCAGTACGGCACCTGAACTCGAAGCTATGATCAGATCCAATTAGATCTGGTCCTATCCGACCCAACCCCAGAACTTAGCCGAAGCCTCCAACGCAGCTTCAACTGCAAAAAAAATAATTCGAAAGACCCCGATCCTTATTTTCGTTTTTTCTTTACCCACCTTTCAACACTGCCGCTCATCTAACAGGATTGGCCAGAAAAACAGGCGCATAAAGCGTAGCAGATGAAAGCGATTCCCCTACTAGGCACTCAACCAATGCATAAATGTCCGGGGTACCCCAACCTCACTCAAGAAAACACATAGAGTGAGATGTAGGTCTCAGTTTGTCTTGTGCAGGACCACCTACCACTAGTCTTCGGCCGGAGGGGTTTAATGCACAAAAAGGCCGGGGCGCAGTCTCCCAAAGAGAAAATACCAATGAATGTCACATGCAAAGCCCCACACCTCATTAAGATCATATTGGCATACTCTCCCAAAAAATAAAGAGCAGACCCCATTGAAGACGAGAGTGAGGTACAACAAGGCTATTTTTGTCCACCGCCCTTCTCACGGAGCCGTACGTGGACGTTACCGCTCATACAGCTCCCAGCCAGCAAGCAGTTAGCCTTCCTCTACAAGGAATAGAAGTGTGAAGACCTTGCCTTTTCAGCTATTCTTAGATGGAGCTCTGACGGGAGACCTATGAACCAGTCAATGCTTTGGCCTTCGTCTCTTTTGCCCTTTTAATTAGTTTTTTTCATGTGTAGGGGCACCTTTTTAACCTAATCGATAGTTATTAGGATGAATCACACGTGGGAGAGATATGAAATCTCTGAGCAGACAACAATCCCTTACTTTGCCATTCTTGCCTGTGTCTATCTCCTGTCAAGTATGCTCCCCAGACCTGGAGCCAAACTTGTGTAGCCGGTCTTTTGCAAGCCTATAATAGAGATGAATTACTATATTCAATCCTTTCAGATAGAACTTGGCTGTGAACTGAAGATTTGATGGGAAGGACACGGGGCCTGTGGAAGTTTCTGTTGTTCCTCTTACGATAAGTCTTTAGAACGAGATAAGCCACTAGGTTCAGTAGTTAGATATAGTATTCACTAATCAGTGAAGCGCTAACAAAGTTGTCCGGGAAAGCATCTGACGAAGCAAGAAGTCCTTGAACTCTCCTTGGGTGAGCTTGAGTTTGCCTGATCGTCTGTAGGATTGGCCTCGCGAGTAGGGACTTTCTTTATTGTATCGATCTTTCAGACTTGCTCAATAGGGTCCCATAGTTGAAGCTATCGCGCCTAAGATGAAAGGCTCTGTTCTGCAGTGGGGACGAGATGACGTGACATACTACGATCACGTACAGAAGTGCTATCCTTCGTCTCGGCAATATGGAACCTCTCAACAGCTCCCGTTCTTTTATGGGGTCCTATCGGGATAGGTAGGCCCAAGCCTTCCCAAATAGGCAGAAAGCGAAGCGATTTCCGCTTCGCTTTTTGTATCAATGACCAGGGGAAACATAGCATGTCACAAGAGCGAGGCGAGGGTTGGAACCCTACTGCGAAAGGGACGCCTCGCGAGCCGGGCTTTTAGAGATGAGGCTTTTTGGCGAAGCCAAGTCAATTTCGGGCCAACCAAACCCTGCAACTGATGAGAAGGCCCTATGGAGTAAAGGGAAGCGTGTACGTTGTCACACTCCCTGCCTTCCAAAGGTACCTAGATACTGTATTAGGGCATCCCATTAGTAAACTGGTTTGGTCTGATTTATCAGATTCTGATATTATTGACCGATTTGGGCATATATGCAGAAATCGTTTTCATTATTATAGCGGATCATCCAAAATAAAGACTTTATATTATATCGAATAAAGTATATACTTCGCCTTTCTTGTGCTAGAACTTTTGCTCGGAAACACAAAAGTATTGTACACACTTTTTGAAAAGATCGGGCTCGAAATTATTGGAAGAATTCTTAACGTCGGAAGAACTTGCCCACCCCGCTCCTGATCAAAAAGAGCGTGCGAGACTTCGAAGGGACATTCACACTTTGATTCGTGAGCAACTTCACGAGAACATTGTGAAAGGGGGAAGTGGCGGGTGTCTACGCAGTCTTTTTCGTTCTTGAGAATGGTCGCCATTTCTACCAGAACCGGAATGATTATCCCTGCCCGATGGGTCTATATCCATCCCTGAATGGGCTATTAATCTACGCTCATTGATGAGACGGCGACATAGAGAAGAAAGTATACCGATCAAGAAAGTTGTGGGCCTCGTAGTACCCGCATACGACAGCTCTGTGGAGAACCGCTTCTTCTTCTTCCACAAAGATTCAGACGAAGCTTGCGAATAGTTTCTGCGATCACTCTACGTAATTTATTAAATCGGTTTATGCTTGTAGCTACCCCCGGGGGGAATACGGCAGCGAGCAAGACAACTACATTTTGGCTTTTCCCTCCATGAGATGAGCCCAGTGCATTGGACCGATGGATAAGAGAACTGAGCTGGCCTAAAAAGCGCTTGGGCGTGGAAACCCAGGAATCAAAGATTTTGTTCTGTCCTCCGGACATTTATTATGCTGTCACTACTGCTTGTCAATTTGAATTGCATCAAAGCTCTCGTTCGAACTTCATATACGAGAATTCTAAACAAGAACTCGAGACTTGAAATGAATCCAAGTGGAGGTTCTTTCTGAGGGCGTAAGGAATAGCACGCAAAAGACAGCCTGGAAAGACAAAGACAGGATTTCAACATAAAAAGGGGTGGATGAGCGGTAATGGCTGGGGAAGGGGGCAAGTACATCCTTTTGTTCTCAGTTCGTGGGAATTGCTTCCATCACTAACCAGTTCAGCTCGGCTAGTGGGCTTTTGTGTTCGAACCTCAAATCCGGACATCATCACCGCCTCCCCAAAAGTTAGCTAACATTTTTTCCAACTGGTCAAGAACTCCCTTTGAAACTGGAATCCGTGCAAGAAGGTGTATAGGCATCGAGAAAAGAACGCAGATGGGTGGAGAATATAAGGGGGACCTTTCTCTCCTAAAGCTACTCATTAGGGAATATCGGCCAAATTAGTCTGTCTGCGCACTCGACGTCACAAATAGCAATAAGAGGGGGCAGGGTTAAGGATCACTCACGTCACGGGCAGCAGATCCGACGAGCTCAACTTCCACTGAAAAGAGAGGCTAGACCTCAACCTCAGATTCGAAGCCTGATGGTAGAGATTCCCTTGATCTTTTTTGGGGGTACGGATCCAAGGACTGTCCATCCCCTGTCTATTCGTCAGGGATCCAGAATGACTTCATTGACGGATCACCGAGCAAGAAAGACACTATACGCAGCATTTCAGGTCGGAAAACTCTATTGAATGGCCAATTCTTCTCCGAACCCTCGATCCATTCCATGGCGCGAAATCCATCATTGACCGCTTTAGTTGGCAAGGTTATATGGTCTAGAATTCTGCCAACTGTGAAAGAGAGGTTGCGAAAGATGTTAAGAATGAAGTGGATTCCGTGCCTGGGTACGAAACTCTAAACGCAAAATTCGATCATTCAAGTCGGATAGCATTTATCTATGCCAAAATCCATCACGAGCCCTTTCTTTCACCTCTCCTCTCCAATCTTCGATCAAACTTGCGTTCCCCAGGCGCTATGAAATGGGGGTCTTTCCTTCGCCTATCATATGTAGCGAAAGAGTTCTTCTTTACCGAGAAGATTGGCATGACTATTTCTATAAGTAAAAGAATGTATGAAGTCGGCCCGAGAAAAAGAAAAAAGTTGAGGGGCGAACCAACCGGTCTACGGCCCTTTGCTCCTCCACCGATAGACTCCCAACCAAAGGAAAGAGTGGTTGATAGGGTTCCTCTGGGGGTTCGGCTGGAAGATTTAAGTCCGGCAGGGGTGCCCCATTGACTAATGCCAGAGGAAAATCCATGAGCAAAGTCCTCAGAATAGAGGTAGAAAGAATAGGTTGGCCTATCATGTGGATCGAGATACCCTTAGTCCATTACTGAATAAGGAATGGTCGGGTATGAATCCTCTTCCGGGAATGAGCTGCTTTTCTTCTCTCTCTAGGTTCCATTTCTTTGATCTTCTCTGCTTTTTTTTTTAATTTCCTTTACCTTGGACTAGCCATTTAACAGATTCAAAAGGACCGGAGTCGTTCAAAGCGAAAGAAGTTCCGATCACATCTTCTCAAACAAAATGACTTGGTAGGAATGTTGGAGGGTTCTCGGCAGGTAGGTTTGATGCTAGCCTTGTTGCCTTGGCATTGGCTGATTCAAGACATCCTCGCAAAGGCGCCATCTTTCTTAAGTGACTTTTATAGATTGAGAAGTGTAAAACTTGCGAGAACACAAAGTGTTCGGATCATTGTGCAATGTCTTAATCAAATGCCTAGTGGCATGATCAAAGCCAATGATCGTAAGCTATGTCCTCCAGATATGACCTCAAAATAACAGGGGGGCAAGGTCAGCTAGTGAGACGATGGGGGATAAGCCTCATCGTCGAGTGTCGAGCAATCGATTGCAAAACCCTTTTATAAGGCAGGCTGCGATGGGTCCCAGAGTTCTCTATCTCAGATAGGTGGTCCAAGTAGGTTTTCAAGGATAAGGGCTTCCCTTTGGGATAGAAGACCTCCCCCCGAATCAGGTGCCTTTTCTCAAAAAGAGAAAGGCAACGATAGTTGGCCCTCTATCATCTTCTATCTGGTAGACTTGGTAAAAGTGCCCCGTTAAGTTTTAGCTGGACATCACGGTCCAATAAAGATTTCCAATTTCGATTTGGAATTGTTGAGCAGTAGGTTAAAGATAACCTCCTTTGAAGTACCCTGTGTGGATCCGGGGGTAGATAGATGCGCTTAATTAGTTACGTGAATTAAAGAGGACTCTTGAATAAGTTGACTTCGCCTGGGCATCCTCTTTCCTTTCATTCACTAGTTGAGTACTTCCTCCTGTCAGATAGAAGCTTTTCAAAGGGTGCTTCGCTTCCAGCTCTTCTTGTTCGATACCGCTTCCCGTCCTTGTAAATATCATCTCTTATCGCTCTTATGGATCAATCGGTCAACTGTAGGAAACTGGCCAATTGCTTTCACGCTTCCTTCAGTGAGCTACTTAAGGTTTAAGGTAAGGGGCACTCCTAGCATAGATTACCATTCTAACCTGTCTTTGCTGGTACCAAGCCAACTACCACTACCTGGGGATTTCTAGATCCGCATTCATTTATTCATATTCGACTTGATACGTGGGAAGGCTTACTCTACTAGTGGCTCGGCTTGGTCTCGCCCCCTTTCCGCCGACGCGATGGATTGCTATTTGAAAACACTTTCAATACAAAAAGAGCTCCCTGTCCTTGTGAGGAGGAGGACTCTTCTCTTGCTGTCAAAAGTGCTTACTCATGGTCTATCGTGCAGTTGATGATATCATTCTGGACTAGTTTCCAGGCATACGCCAACCTAATTAATCAGCCCCGGGGGAGAATGATGATGGAGATGTATTGCGGCCTTCTCCTGTTCATAAACTCGAACCTCATTCTTCTGCAGTTGATGTTAGGGATTAGCCGCACTCTTCAGGCCAGCAGGTTTGGTCAGCATTTTCTGCCGACTGTCAGCCTGTTCAGCTGACCTCAGAGGATTCCTGTCACCTGGCACAACATATTTATTCTCGGCGGCGATTATGGCCTCTTTCCCAGGGTCAGGCTACTCCAGAAGATCAGCAGTCTAGCCCAGTTGCTTCCCTTCCAGTCGCTTCCTAAAATTCTGGATCCCGCTCTCAGCTTCGTCTATCCTCTCAAGTTTTATATCCTATTGAAGGCTTATGAATCGTTTTCCCCAAAACAAAAGATCGAGCTTACCTCATCTCAGTTCAATCTTCTCATGAACCTGAATCATTTGTTGAAGCCACCAATCATTCTTGCTGGAGAGATGCTATACAGGAAGAAATCAATGCCCAGGAAAAAAATAATAAGACTTAGTCTCATTGCCTGTTGTCACTCGTTAGGCCTCCCAATATAATGGATTTGAAGGATTGAAAGCCACTTGACTCTAAGAGAGGGGGTGACTTTCGCCTATCTATAAGGACAGTTGGAGTTGACGGTCCTAGTTCTGTTAGAGTAACAGCTCTTGCTGGAATGCCTTCACCACCAGATATTGCATCAAGAGCTTCTATTGCATCAACTTTTATTGAACACTATACAATTTCGAAAAGAAGGAACTTTGCCGTCGAGAGAAAAAAAAGGCAATTACTGCACTTTACTCGAGCTAATCAGGCTAATGCATGCATCATCAGAAGTGGCACGGACTGGTAATTGAATCAATAACCGTAGTTACTAGACTAGCACTTAAATTAGCTGTGACAGTATCTGTTGGTGCGTCTTATATGTTTGATCTAACTTCCTTGTCATGCCCTTTGGCGCCAGCAACCTTTTGTATGCTAATGAATCAGGTAGTGAGAGACTAGAAGGAGAATTTACTTATGGAAAGGGGGCAGGGCTAGAGGACGGTGTGGCTCAAGACGCAATGAATGGCTAAGGAAAGTCACCAGATTTTTCAAGAAAATGATGCGAGAACCCGCGGTGAAGAAATAAAGTCAGGGGCGGCCGGACTGGGGGTTACCCGCGATTGGTAATGGCACAACCAGAAGAGGAGTAGGGGAGACAGGGCTAGGCGCTGGGTAGCGCAGCGCATCTATTTCGGGTACAGAGGCGACGAGGGGTGCTAACCCGGCCACCCAACCCAGCAGGTCAGGGGCAGGTAGGATATTAATTGATAAAGTCAAAATCTTTCTCTAGCTCTAGACTAGCAAGAGAGAAAGTCAATATGATATTTGCGTTGGTTTTTCCAACGAAACTAAGCACTTTTCTTCTTTCTCATTCGGAAGGCTCAGTCCCACACCCTGACTTCAATGATGGGAAAAACCTCCGCACTCCGGCCCTTTCTTCTACCCTCGCCACTTCTTTCGCTGACCCTATCCACCTCCTTTGTGGAATACCAGAAAAAGAGATGAATTAGCGGATCATAGGGCTAAGTCAAAGCATGCCTGAACCTTCTTCGTCGGAGTCCTATGGTATGGGCTGTTATCTCAAGGGCCTGGTTAGGCTCTTCTTGTTGGAGTATCCTCGCTCAGAGGCTAAAATGAATTCTCTCTTTTCTTTTGGGAGTGCCTGAAGAGACCTGCTTACTGGAAGGTACCATTCACAAAGAATGGTGAAAGGGTTACCTACCCTAGGATCCTTCTTATCTTACAGAGGTTTACTACAAGCCATACCCAGCGGGATACATATTGCCCAAATGGAACCTAAAAGATGGGATGGGTGATCCATAAGATCATTTGGCAAGGTTCAGCCCTCAGCGTGGGGATATTTCTTGAAATCAAAACTTGTTTTGTTGAGGAACGAAGTAGCCCGTCGCTTACCCGCATTTCTCTTGGTATACCCACCTGTGTGCCTCCTAATTCCGTGAAGTCCTTGGAGCATGTGCGATTTATTCAGGATCCTTGTCAAGAAAGAAGTTAGTCCCTTAGCTGCGAGGCGAGGGAGCAACTTGTCTAGTCTTGCGGTGCTTGGAAACAGACTTTCTTAGCTTTCGCCCTCCCACAGGAAACAGAGTTCTCAAATTTGACAGATGCCATCGAATCGGATGTGAACAAATTCCAGAAATCCACTCTTAGAGTTCGAGAATCCAAGCGCTGGCCATATTGCGTTAACAATAATGGGGGGAGGTGGTTTTGGTTAGTTAAATATAAGTTGTAGTTTGAGTCCTCTCGAGGACGGGCCCCTTTTTTTAGGAAAGGATAGTGGTGAGACTTCTATTCTGCCGCCCTATCTAGTAAGAGCATCTAAAGCTATGTTTGGTGTAATCAATATAATAGTTGGGCTCGGCTTTACTGAAGAAAAAGGGGCGAAGTCTCAACTACCAGAATACTACTATACCAAACGCACTCCACGAGTGGATTAGTTGAGTGACTAGACTGATACGCGCGAAACAGAAGTCCTATACCACTATATACGCTCAGAAATAACTTCTTTTTCGCACCTTTACTTCCAATTTCATGATTGTATTCCAGGCTGAGCACAACATCCTTATGCACCCATTTCACATCTTAGGCCTAGCTGGTGTAAAAGGCGGCTCCCTATTCAGTGCTATGCATGCTTCCTTGGTAACTTCTAGTTTGATCAGGGAAAGCACAGAAAATGAATCTGCTAATGAAGGTTACAGATTCGATGTGGGTACCGGCTCGCCGAAGACTCATTCTTTCCTCGGGGATGACTTCTTGCTGACCGGCAGTTTTGCAGTGAAGGATATAAGCTAGTTGGTTGTTTGTCGTGACAGAACTATCTCTTTACGCCTCTTCTCATTAAGGAATAACCCCAATGATGGCCTTTTTTATCTCATTCGTATTCCAAGTTCGTTAGTAATCGTTTACGCACGGGTATCAACGTATAAGCCCACAGTAAACATATGATGAGCCCAAACAAGAAATCCAAGAACACCTATACTGATCACGGAATAAACCATGCCTAGATACCCGAAAACCGGTTTTCCCGAAAAAGTAGAAACGATATGACTTATGATACCGGATCCAGGCAGAATGGGAATATACACCTCTGGAGGGGGGGCTGAATAGAGAAATTCTCTTCCCACGTAGCGCTAAGAAGCAAGTTCCGACAGCCTATGATGAAGTAGCACAATATAAAAAAAAAAGAGGGAAAATATTCATATATAAGAAATATGAAGTAGAAGAACCCAGATTCCAAATGAACAAATTCAAACTTGAAAAGGATCTTGAGGTACCTCAAAGTTTATCTTGGCAAAGGGATTGATCTTAGCAAAGGTAGGTGAAAGTCAAACCTTTGGCTTGCGGGCTCAGGGACTGCAGTCAACTGCTTCCCCTGTAGCCGTCAGCTCGTTCTTGACAGATCCGATCGGGTGTTCATAATCTGGAGTAAAATAATTCGAACCTTTGCATGCCAGTACCAAAAACCGATGCCTTACCACTTGGCTATACTCCATAGGCCTGTTTTGGACGGTAGGAACGGGGAGAGGTGGAAGGGAGAAGCAGGGATCGAAGAACGAGCCGAGTGTGCAAGGAAGCGGGGATATAGCAAGTAAGCAGCAAGGTTCTCCCCTTAGGACCGACTACAACAAGCTCGCGACTCTAATAGAAAGAAAGGGTAAGCTCTCTGCTCTATTTGCGGGTGTTTTTCCAACGACCAGCGTGGCGTGGGTGGCATCGAAACTCGGCTGAAGAAGTTCCCATGCCGAATACCCCCGGCCAGTTCCGCCGGGTAAGGCCAGGAGCTGGTTTGGGGAATCACGGGGTCTTACTTATTCAGGGGGGACTTGATTCTGAAATGGAATGATTGAGAGAATCGATATTTCATAGAAGAATGACCGAGACCATAAAATCCTTTCACACCCGCACATGTGGCTGAATATATAAGGAAGTTCAAACACCCTGGAAAAATCCATCGCGATTGAGAATCTCGAGAACCTTTCCGAGCGTCTGTCTTCGCGGGGCGATTGGAAAAGAATGGAGTATTTCATTCTTTTACTGCCTTCCATTCCACTATTCTGATCGAATTAATTGCTCTTCCGAACAACCAAGTCATAATGAGATGAAAAAAACCCTATAGAAAAATAAACCAGCCCCTCATTTGAGATAGTAAATAGAATAGTGTCAGGCTTACGATAGTTCTAGCTTCTATACTGGCCCTTCCACTTTGGTGTAGTTTTCGTTTGTATTGGTACTGAATGAACATATCATTGTCCGCTCATAGCACAATGGAAGTGTCCGATTATAGCACGACGCGCTGCTTCAATGGCTCGATATGAAAGACGACCAGCTGGAAGAGCGCCCCCTCTTTTCTTCGGGAAATCGAGTTAGATGGGCTGGTTCCCTGTCCCAAAGGTGACTAAATTGGTCCTAGTTACTCTTCGGGGCGGAGTGGAAGAAGGGGGGGATTCTCGACCGAGAGTGAGCTTCCCGATAGTCTCTTCCTTCCTAGAAATAGAACTCTAACTATCAAACCCGTCCCGTCTCCTTACTCGAGATATCTGAGATAGCTCCGTAAACTAATAACTTATAATAGACGAGCCCATTATCCTTATGTTCCGAACTTGCTTCTTGGTACAAGGGGAGGGGCGCAGAATTCTAGTTATAGTTCTTCTTCTGCCTAATCTTTAGTACCGCTTTGAGATTGAATCTTTAGAACCATGTGCCTAAGAGGGTGAGGACCTTTATAGCCATAATTCTTCCCCCGGTTCTACCTCCTTTTGCAATAGTGATCTATCCCGTCAATCCCACCCGCGAGCTATCCATTCTAACCTGTCTTTGCCTAGCAAGATACGTCTAGTTCTCCCTTCGCTTGCCTATCTCAGTAGGAAATTGGAACAGTCTCCGATTTCAAAGAAAAAGCTGAGGCGAGAGCTATACCTTCTGGAACCGGAGCAATAACTGCTATAAAGTAAGGAGATGTGCAGGAACGATCCCTAAAAGCAAAGGCTAGGAATGCTCCACGACTAAGTATACCCATTCAGACTCGCTTTTGTTCAATTATAAAAAAATAAGCACTTTGATGAAGATTTATAGCATCATTCAAGTAAATACAGATTAAGATCGTAGAAACATGAGCTTGTGATATAGCTACACCTAATTCCAGACCGGTTAATGCAAGAACAATAAATAAAGGACCGCGAGTTCAGTCTATAGTGACAAAGGGAACGTTTCCGCCGGAGCCATGGAAAAAGTATTCACTACTGCTTACAGCGCCTTCATTCACTCGTCTTGCTACTTCGGAACTGTTCAACGAACACGTGGATTCGAACGTCTCTCTACAATGTTGCGTAGGTAGACTGATTATTGTAGGTGACTGTCTCTAGTGGTTTATAAAGAGTTCTGTTGCTACCAACTTCTTTCTTTGTAGTCTAGTAGATCTACATGCTCTAGTGGATCTAAAGTAGGTTTATGTTCAGCAACAGAAAGAGGTGAGGTTCTGCTTTCTTACCTGAGAATATTTACAAGGGGGAAGCCTCGAAAGGCATACGAGTGTGCCTCTCGTAGACGAATACCGACTCAGTCCGCTCCTACTACGCGGGAGTCTCAGCCGGTCGGTGCCGGGTCGGCCCCTATAGGTCACTATTCGCCTTGGGAGTGGTTCGGCCATCAAGCTACTTTGTGGGGTAGGGGACCAGACTGGTGACTGCTGCGGTTGTTGTCTGCAGGGTATGTGACACCCCACAAGTTGTCTAGTGCTGATCCAGGAGATTTTCCTTTGGATCGTTACAACGCTCGTTGAATTGAATGAATTCCATTAATTCAGGTATAAGGCCCGAAACAAGTGAAAAAAGCTCTGGGAGCTTGCTTCAGTCCATAAAGAGCTTTGTGAAGTCGGCAGACATATCCTGGATGAGCGGTATCCAGAAAACCAGGAGGTTGAGACATATAGACTTCCTCCTCAAGAGTTCCATGTAAAAAGGCATTACAGACCTCCAGTTGCTTAAGAACCCAATTATATGTGCAAGCGAGATATTTTATAATACTTAGAGTAGTTGGTTTGACAACAAGACGTGAAGGTATTAGAAAAGTAAATACCTGCCTGCTGATGGAAGCCTTTCTCCAAGTTGTGCCAAAGGAGAAACCCAATCCGTATTAAGATAAAGAAAACGAGCAAACCCTTCAACCAGAAAATGACCCCCTGAAAAGCAGGATTTATTCAAAAAAGCAAGGAAAGGCACTTGGATCTTTCTCCCCAGCTTCTTTCTACGATTCTAGCCAAGCCCCGCTAGTATGCCTCGAGAGCTTGAGCTACTCTTTTTTTTCCTTACCCATATATCACAGTTAGCACCCTCAAAGCCGGCGAAGAACAAAATAGAATTTGCTACAAAAGCCGGCTAACGGGGGTATTCCTGCGTATGAGAACATAGTAATGGAGAAGGTAATAGCCAAAATAGGATTCGTTTTGGCTAGAGCGCCCAAATCAGCATATATTAGACACGGGTTTGCCGTAATGCTAAAACTATGGCGAATGCATCTATCGTCATTGATCCATAAATAGTCCTCATAGCAATGGGCCTCGGTCTAGTGAGGTTTTGCAGAACTGCCTAAGCATACTTTTTCGGATCCAAACTTCTTTGTTCTTTCTAAGTCTTCTTCTTGCATAGAAGAACGCACATGACATACGTACGTTAAATGGTAGGCCCATTACGAACAATCATTAAGGCGGTCTCCAATCTCGCTCGGCTCGGGGCGATCACTTGAACAGGGCGGGATTGATCGATCTACATCCAAAATTCTAGTTTCCCTTCCCAGGAGCGCATCTACAGAATAAAGAGAGCACGCACCACACTCCTACTATACCAGGGCGAGAGCTGAATCATCAACCGCAACACTGACCGCCCCAGCATTGTTGCTGCCGATCCTACCTGTACTGTAGGAAGAGAAGGACCTATTGCGACGGGGATATAATGCTCCGCGTGGAACACGAACCAAATCATGGGCCATGTCCAGACCCGGCGATAGGATAGGAGCCGAGCCACCTAACTACTCCATGCTTCACTTGCCGAGTATGATTTGGTATAGTTTCAAAGTTTTAAGCTGGAGCCCTGCCCCCCTCTTCAGTCAATGATTTGGCCTTCGTCTCTTTTGCCCTTTTAATTAGTTTTTTTCATGTGTAAGGGCACTTTTTTAACCTAATCGATAGTTTTTAGGATGAATCACACGTGGGAGAGATATGAAATCTCAAAGCAGACAACAATCCCTTACTTTGCCATTCGTTTCAGGCTAAATTGTTGGGACGGACTTTTTATAGGGATTCAAGCTTGAAAAATGCTTTATCATTCTTACTGAAGAGTAAAACTCAACTGAATTTTGACACAGGTGCGAAGCAAGTCTATGCGGAAAGGATAGGAAAAAGCTCTATATGATACGCGAGTTATTGGTGGAATACGAGTAAGGACTTTGTTTGCCCAAGTCCCTTGCTTGAAGGACTATCGCACTTTCAGTGGTACTGAGACTGTCCCTACCACTACCCTTTATCAAGCTGGTTTACAAGAATTCTGGCTTTCCCAACCGGACAAACTTCTAGGGAATAAAATGGCTTTCCCCTATTATATTTATATGCGGTCCTAACCTTGCTACTCTTACTTCAACTAGCAAGAGAACTTCTGCTCGTAACATACCCCTAGGGATATAATCTTACTTCTTGAAGCGAGCTACTTTAACTGCCAAAGGAGCGGGGCAACTCGAGTTAGACGAGAGGCAGGAATGTAATTTCAAAGAGGCTCGACCGTACCCAAGAACCGGACAGAAGACAGGCCCCACTGTGATACCTCGTGCAAGTTATAGTTAATGACCTGAAAGAAGTCACTATCTTCTTGCTATCGAGCGTGCCTTATCCTTAGTTTACAAGGAAGCTTTGTCTTACTTAGAAAAGGATGGTTCTAAAGTAGGTGTCAAGCTGAGAAAAGGCGGAGAATTTTGGAATTCAAGAAAAGAAAGGCATTGCCCAATACATTTATTCTATACAATAGGAATTCCAAGCCGTAAAGGGCAATGTGAATTCCTACGACTCCTCTCACTCTCAGGGACGGATTGAACAGCAGCTGTTACGGAAGGATCTCTATCATTGGTTCATCAGAAGCCATCAAGCACGAAAGCAGCAAGGAGTGTGCTAGTGAGTCCCAAGCAAAGGAAAGAAGGACATGAGAGGCATAGAGAGGACTCAAGGACAAGACACGACTCAGACCCCGAACTTCCCCCTAAAAAAAAATAGGATGTTCATTTGGCATGAGTAGCCTACGAGCCCTTACTTGATGTCTGCGCTAACTGCCCTATAGCTGGTGAATCCTTTGAATCATAGGAATGGCAAAATCAGAGTTCTCCAAAAGTATGAAAAGCTGGAGGACTTTGTACCATCCATTCCGGTGTGGTTGGATTCTGTTCAACAGCCCAAGGACTTGGAGCACATCTTTTGTTCTTTCCACTGCTTGAAATGATTGTTACGACCACGAAGAAACGACAAATCCCAACTACGGATATATAAGAGCCAAAACTGCTAAGGGCATTCCATCCAACGTTATACGGTTCCCTTTCCCCCAAATCAATGAAGAAGGGAGACGTAAATTGATTCTTTCGAAGAACCGGAAGCGAAGCGCTATGCCGGGGCTGGGGGACGTAAAAAGAAACGGCTCCGAAGAAAAAAATTGGGGTTCCCAATGCTTCTCCACGCTCAACGAGATGCGCCAACCTCGGGATGCTTTACTCCTAACCCTACAAGGTTCCGAGACGGAGCTTAACCTGAGTCTCGGTTAAGAACGACGATGATATACGTTTCACACGGCGCACGATTCCATGGATAGTTTCATTCGAGATCGTGATGGAGGATATAACTTATGATCATCGGCTTTGATCATGCCACTAGGCATTTCATTATGACATTGCACAATGATCCGAACACTTTGTCGCATCTCTTCGATACGAATACAGTAACGATCATAGCGATCTCCTCTGGTACCTACTGGTATGTCAGGATCCAATTGGTCATGAACATCGTAAGGTGCTGCTTTTCGCAAATCCCAGCATACCCCAGAACCTCTTAACATTACACCACCGAATCCCCAATCCTTTGCTTGCTGTGCAGTGACAGTACCAATATCCACTAATCATTGTTTCCAGATACGGTTGCCGGTTGACATCTCTTCTAATTCGTCGATACGAGAAGCAAATTGTTGTGTGAATGAATCAATATCAATACATAAGCCAAGAGTCAGATCTTGTGCCACTCCACCTGGTCGTATGAAACTGGCATGCATCCTGGCTCCCGAGACCCTTTCATAGAATTCCAACAATTTCTCCCGCTCCTCAAAAGCCCACAGGAACGGAGTTGATGCTCCTACATCCATAGCATGAGTAGTTAAAGCAAGTGAATGATTTGAAATTCGAGTTATTTCACGGAATAACACTCGTATATATTGAGCTCGTAATGGTACCTCGCAATTCAAAAGTCTCTCTACGGCTGAAGAATGGGCGTGTTCTTGGGCCATCATAGAAACATAGATAGGGTCGACGACGGAATGAAGAACGAAACTTTACGACAGCTTTTTCGTAGACGTTCACTTTCATCACATACAAAAGTGCTCTCTGAACCGTGCAATAAGGTCACCCATAACACGGCTCTCCCACTTGAGTTATCTTAGCCCCAGACCTCGGCTCCCCTTTTTGAATACCCCCCTCACTCCCCCGGAGTGAGTTCTTTTCTGCGGGATTTAGGGATTCCTGTCTTTTGCTCATATTGTCTCCTATGGAGATGGATTGATATGGGGCTTTCTACTTCTTACCTATTCACTTCTACTTGAACCGTTCAACGAGCGTTGTAACGATCCAAAGGAAAATCTCCTGGCTCAGCACTCTAATATTATTGACCGATTTGGGCGTATATGCAGAAATCTTTTTCATTATTATAGAGGATCTTCCAAAAAAAAGACTTTATATCATATCGAATAAAGTATATACTTTGCCTTTCTTGTGCTAGAACTTTTGCTCGGAAACACAAAAGTACTGTACGCACTTTTTGAAAAGATCTGTTCGGTAGAACGTGGGTCTCCAAAACCCGATGTCGTAGGTTCAAATCCTACTGAGCGTGATTTTTTTCTTCTAAGATCGAATTAGAATGAAATAGATTCATTCAGTAACTTTCACAACAATCGGAATTTGACCTCCTGTGCCTGTGAATTAAAGAAAGGAGGAGGAAAGTCCTAATGAAAGCTGGAAGGTAAGTCAATTCGTTTAGGATAGATCGAAAGTTCCATCGATTTAGGTGTAGGAGGAGTAAGGTCTTTTAGCCTAGGAAGACGACGGTGCTAGAGAAGCAGTGATTGGGGGAATAATGATTGTCGAAGGGAGGTAGCGGTCTAAGCCTTTTAGGCTTGGCACAGGAACTCTTCTCTCACCCGCTGGAAGGAAGTGATGTGACCCTGGTAGGATGAATTGAATTAGCTAACGAATCTTTCGTAATGCTTGCAAAGAAATCAGAAGAAAGGCTTCTTCCCCTTGGCGATTCGGAACGAATGGGAAGAAGTGAATCAGAAATGAACTTATATAAGAGCGCTTATTCCGCTTCCTTCTACTCTTGAAAGGTGACACTTTCACGACGTTGGATAAAAACCATTTGAAGTTAAGGAGCTAACCTCCAACCTCTTCTTTAAAGCTATCTAAGAGTGGTTGGGTATCTGAGCTCTTTTTCTGTAAAGATCCTTTTCTTAAAGGGACATTTCCGCACTCATTTCAGATCATAGAGGTCGGGCTTCAGTCGAAGAACCTTCTCCCTCCCTTTCACTGATGAAACTACTCTTGCAAAGTCATTCGTATAACCTTCCTTCCAGTCGAATAGATTATATGAAAGCAAAGCCAAGAGGCAATAGTGGCATCAGTCTTCTCGTTCCATGAGAAAAAGGTCCGGAATGGCCTACTTTCATGTCTAAATCGGGAGTTTACGGGCTCTGTAGGGTCTCCATCCAAAGATTCCCCCCCACTGATCGTAGTACGCCGATTACCCCCCGAACCGTACAAGATAGTTACCACCTATCATACGGCTTTCTAACTTAACTTTTTTTTCTGGTTGTTCCGCTCTGTCGATCGATGGTAGTATAAGAGATCTGTAACCCCCCGAAATTTTTTACATAATAGTTCCTGCTTCCTACCCATAGTTAGCATGTATCTCCCCCGGTCATACTTTAGTATCACATCGTAGACCCCCACCCCAACACTATCTTCCTTATCAGTGAACCGGAACATAGTGCATAGGTACTCTTCGATGCAGCGGGGACGAGACGACGTGACATACTACGATCACGTACAGAAGTGTTGTCCTTCGTCTCGGCAATATGGAACCTCTCGTTCAAGAACCCCTTTACATCTAGGGCTCATCGAAGCCCTATTCTGTGCAAACTTTCTTTCTGTGATGTTAGTATTCGTATTACATACACTGATGTAAGTGGAATCAATCACCTAAATGACATGATTCAACTGCCAGTGAGAACCCACTTAGACCCAATAGCGGGCAGCACAAAGCACCCTAAGATGGGGCACGCTCTGCTGCGTTCCATCCCGCTCGACCTGGCCCAAATACCTATTTAAGGTATTCTCAGAGAGAGCCGCCCCACCCCTAGTAGGGTGGTTAAAGAGGAGGTTGCGTATTTCTGACCTCCGAGCCAGAACTATCTGGGGGGAAACCCATCCCCCACCAATGCAGCCTCGACCCTCTTTTCCAAGAGGAACTGCTTCTCCAGGATACCCAAAAAGAGTGGGAGGTGCCTGGGCTCGTTCCTCCCGATAAAATAGAAGGACAGCCGGTGTTGAATCTCCGCTCTCTTTGGATATCAGGAATGAGAGGGCGTTCTAATTCCGGAACAAGAATGGCGCGCGGAATGGGTGCAACCTCGGGCTCGGGAATGTGCGGCTGTGCTTCTCTCCCAGGAGGGTAAAAAGGGCCAGACGGGGAACACCTTCTCGCGTCGCACGCGGCAAGGAAGCCTTTAAGAGCCCCGCCCGAATAATAATTCAGAAATAAGAGAGGGAGAAGAACGAATACCAAAAGATATTCTATACTCTTTGTTTTGACTCCTCGAATAGAAAGGGTAGAAAAAAGGAAAAATAATAATACACTACATAAGAAAAAGCTGGAATTCGATCTTGGAAATAATCGACTCAAGCTCATCATACCCTTTTTTGTGACTCGACTCAAGCTCATCATAACCCTTTTTGTGACTCGACTCAGGCTCATCATACATAATTCGATTTCCTCTTCTTCGTGTTCTATTGATCAGAAGCATCCAGCAGTGCGCGACGTCTCCGGCATAAATGCAAGGAGGATGTATAGCTGATATAGGATCTTGTGAAGAGGAGATTGGTATTGGTAGAGTCGCATTCAACCCCGTCTTTTTGCCCTTTGGCTGGTAATCTCATCGGCCATAAGGTGGTCTATCACCTGCTCAGTTCCTTCCTGTTCCCAGAGCTGAGGAATTGTAGTGCAGCTCCTGCTGAAGGCTGCTTTGTTTGGGAAGACGTGCTCTTGTTGTTTTCTTGCTGTTGCGGCCTCAATTTGCATACCTGTCACTCTCTTTGCCTCACTGTGCTTTGAATAGCCCTACTTTCGAACCTCTCCTGGGGGAAATGATAAATCACCTAAGACCGCTAATGTTCCATCTAATTCAAGAACAATCCCTTTTGGCAATAGCTAATCTGAATTCGTAACCCGCGGCAGGAGTCGTCAGATCTTGCCCGTTACTGAAAGTAAAGCCCCTTTTGTTGTGTTGGGCAACATGGGAGTGCGAACTCTGTTCCCCGTACGACAGCCTCACCAAGAGTCTGCACAGGCCCGGGAGTTAGGTTCTTTTATCTTATGGAGGATGATGATGAGGATATGGTTTGATTGGTCCAGCCTTTAGAAACTAACTGGGTAAGATTTCTATGTGGATAGGACGTATCAACACCTTTTGTATCTTTTCATTTGAAAGGAAATATATAAGAATAATATAGTGTTGGGTCCTGAGGACCAGGATGGCCGAAGATCAAAACCAAAATGTGCCAGGGGTTGATCATCGAAGCCTGGGCAATAACGATTAAGGAATTTGAGCGCTGATGTAGCTAACAGCCACCTTCATAGTCAATTCATTAGGGTTGTCACCTTCTAACCGGTCCCATTTCTACAGCTTATAGAAAGAAGTTCCCTATCTTTCCGAGTTTAACTTCGCAGGTTGGAATGTACGGGCGTAGGTTAGCGTCTCGTCCTACGAATGATAGCCTTTGAAGGCCGCCCACGGGATGCGCTGTACGGTAGTAGTTTATGTTAGTTGCTTATCCGGTGCCTTCTTTATGACTTTCGACCAAATTGAAGAAATTCTTGTTTAGTCAGGACGTCGTTCCCGTCCCTTGTGGTGCTTTTTTAACCCCTTGCTTTGACTTGGTAAATTGCATCTGGATTCGCTCCAATTCCAACAGATACCGCATTATCTGCATCACCAGTTCTAGGCGTATACTATGTTCCAGAGCCTTTAGTTTAGTTGCGGAGTTAGAAGCTACTATATATAGATAGTGCCCGATTTCTATATCCTGCCTGCGAATCGAAGCTCTTATCTCTCTAGCTCATGAATAAATCACCCGCCGGAAAGGAATAGCCGGAATATAATGAACGAATGATTCAATCTTCCATCATTTCAGAGCCGACGCCTCCTTTTCTGCCTTTCTATATATACTTCCCATCCGGAGGAGCAAGTTATGGAACAATTGAGCTTATTGATGGGCTGGTTATTCAGAGCCAGCAATTGGCTGTCGGATTTCGTCCCGCCCAAAGGTGATTAGTTACCAATGAAGAGATGAATCGTCGAATGGAATATGTACAATTTCTCAAAGGTTCTTACAGAGGTGAAGGCACCCATCTCACAGAAAATAGTTATAAAGCTCGCGCTCCACTAAGTGTATAGATTGAGATCCGCGTATATTTTTTGGTAATGGGTATACTCGAGAGAAAGGGTTTGGAATTCGACCTCCCCTTATACGCTCTAAAAGGGGGTCATGGACTCCTTTTTAGTTTAGGATCCCCTTAGCCTACAAAAGGTTGTTGGCGCCAAAGGGCATGACAAGGAAGTCAGAATCTCCATACCATACCTCGTGAGAGAAGTCGTCTTTGATTCATCCCCTCTGCAATCCTTTCTTCCCACGTGAAGGTATCAGAAAAGTAAATACCTGCCTGCTGATGGAAGCCTTTCTCCATAAAGTATGCCACTGGAGGGGTCCTTCCCTGCAATGTATGTTGGAGGGTCAGCTTCTACTTACTTCCTTCTAGAAGCGAAGGTTGGCAAGGAAGACCCATTCATGTTCTATTTTATGCCCGGTATGCTCCTTCTATGTCGGTTTTAAAGATAGGATAGCGAGGCATGGAATCTTCCTGCTATGCTTATGCTATAGGATCAATTGAGTTAGCAAATCTAATGTGCGTACAAGCATCCCTTTCCTTTTATTTTGGAATTTGGCAGTATTTAAATAAAAAATAACCTACAATAAGGTTTTCTTCCTTAAACACTAACCCGGCCAAGACTCACGGTCCGAGATAATCCTTTGTTCCATAGCCCTGGGGCTATTTACAACTAGCCAATTAAGAAGTCTCAGATGTACTAGCACCGCATCTTTGATGCAGTCATCGTCAAACTTAGGGCTTAACAGCGCCTTCAGCAAAGAAATTGTGAACTTATCGGTCTAACTTGGACTAATCCCTTAGCAGGCAAGAAATTCCTACTAACCAAACAGAACGTAAGTTTCCACTCACTATCGAAGCGCTGTCGCACCTCTACTATTTTCGGCGTAACGAGGTTTTAGTCTTTACGAGGGCACCCCCTGGCCAGATTCAATCCCAAGGGTCAATCAAGCCTTTGAAACTAGTGAAAAGCGTCACAGTCTGAGTTCCTTCTTTCAACGAGACTTTCTTAGCTTGTCAAACTCGATGAGTGCTAAGTACTTTCGATTAATAGTTTGCAGGATTTCTAGAATAGGAATAGGCTTTTTCTTTAGAGTAAGACTAGAAAAAAAAGCGGTAATATCTATACCTAATTATTAATCCAAATTGACATGAATCTCAATGACAATGACCAAGAATTGACAATTGGAGCCTTCCTCGTCATTAATATCTTTGCTCGCGGCAATTGTGACCTCTCGAGAGAATCGATGACTGCATCAAAGATGCGGTGCTAGTACATCTAAGACTTCTTAATTGGCTAGTTGTAAATAGCCCCAGGTCTATGGAACAAAGGATTATCTCGGACCTAGACCGAGGTATTGATGGTGATTTTCGAATCTCGCAGAACAGAATGTGATACAATGAGATAGAATGCAATAGAAACAAAGACAGGGAACGGGTTACCTACTCTTAACGGGCAAAGCGAGCCCCTTTATTCTGAATTAAAGAATTAGGAATCCATCAAATCTCCCCAAGTAGGATTCGAACCTACGACCAATCGGTTAACAGCCGACCGCTCTACCACTGAGCTACTGAGGAACAAGAAGCTGAAAGGCTAGAAGCGGCGCTTTCAAAATCCCGTGACTCTCATTCATCTATCTTCTTTTCACCTGAAAATTTTGGATTGGGGGGAAGCAGAGAATCGAAAAAAGGAAAAAGAAAGTCATGCTTACTATAAGAAGGAAGCGGGCGGGTCGACAAGTTAACCCCGAAATGAGTTGATCGACCGGTTACCCCCCCGTAATTGACCCCTAAGCTCGGGGGAATCGGAAACTATTGTATCTTTTCTAAAACGGCACTCTCCCTTGATTTCCACAATAATGTTTGCTTATGAAACCTTTTTTCACGTGGTTCTGGTCTCTTTTCGATTGCTTTACAAAGGGGAACAAAAAGAAAAGCCCTGACGAAGCAAGAAGCCCTTGAACTCTCCTTGTGCCTGTTGATCGTCTTGGAGTTCCATATCTCTGAAGAATAACTGCTAGCGCGCAACGGCTACTTTTCATTCCATTTGTGGGAATTTTATGATCTATAAGCTGTCCCTAACGAGCGATCGGCTCATGTTTGAGCATGATGAATCACTTCGTGCCGACCTGTTCCTAATCCACTTTCCCGATAGTTCTTGTCTCCTTCTTCTACCTACTTTCCTTTATAGCACTTCTAGCCTTGAAAAGATAATCTTTCTTAGTTGTCCACTACGCCCCTACACATGAAAAAAACTAATTAAAAGGGCAAAAGAGACGAAGGCCAAAGCATTGACTGAAGAGGGGGCAAAGAGATATTCGCCTACTCGGGCATACTTAGCTTTTCCTCCTAAGATAAGTGCCAAATCGATTGAAAGAATTGAAAGGAATGCTGGAAAATGAGCTTCAAATCTTGAACTTCCATGTTACACCCCAAAACTATACGGAGCCCTTCCGAATGACCTAGAATATAGTCTACCTCACTCTTTCTTGGCTAGTCTAGTAGACTATATTCGCCCGTGGAGGTGAGTGGAGGAATCTGTGAAGCTTCTAACTCTAATTACCAACTCGGGACTATATTAGTATAAAGCGGCATTATCCCTTTACTAAATCCTCCCTCGCTTACCACCATGAACAAGACCTTTCCTGAAGTTGCTCACGAATCAAAGTGTGAATGTCCCTTCAAAGTCTCGCACGCCTTTTTTTATCAGGAGCGGGGTGGGCGATCTGGACACTACTGAACCGGAAGAGATTGCTCAGGATGAGTGTTTGGGTAACAAAGCCGAGGAGGGTGTAGTCAAGGAGAGAACTCCCGAGGAGAGTGATTTGGCTCCTAGAAGCGAGGATCTGGAAGAGAGGGTCAACTATGGCAGTGACTGAGGGGGACTTGTTCTGTGATAAACAAATGACTTCAAATCGGGTGAACAAATAGGCGTGGGAAGAGTGAGAGGGGGGGCTACGATCCCTCTCTCGGTGTTGTTCCCGGACCACCCATCCCTTCCTTCCCCACCATAAATAAACAGATGAGTTCGATTCAAGCATCCGAACAAGAATACGGTTCAGTCGTGGTTGATTTTGATTCGAGGATCTTACGCGGCGTAGCGAACTCTTCTATCGTGTTGCATTTTCTCTGGCGGACCCCCCCGGTCCATCGTACTGGAGCGATTCGAGATCACAAAAAACACGACTTATTTGAATAACCCGGTGACCTACCAATTGTAGAAGTAGGATTTTTGGCAAGCAATAAGCACTTAAATAATACAATTCAAGTGTACCATCTTCTTTCTCATTTCGAGGAAAAGGTACGGAAGGAAAAGGAAACAACGGAGGGATCCGAATCGGACCTAAATGGGAATGACATGAAAAGTGTTTTTCAAAACCTAGCATTAAGGGCGTTACGACGATGGTCCTGAGGATCCACATTTCAATATTATCCTGAGAATCAGAGAGCTAATGAGAAGGGATTGGAGGTGTGAATTGAGACATATTTGGAGGGAAGACATCCGTTCCTATCAATCATTCGTCAGGAACAAGAAAGGGTACTTTGCCAATGACTGAGGAAGGTCGTCCGCTATGTCTTACCGATTCTCCGAAGACCATACCAACACTAGTGCCAAAACAAAAAAAAAAGGGGGGATTGACTTTTTCAATCCAAAATTCAAGAGGTAATAGATGTAGCCTGTTTGGTTTACAAGCAGCCGCCTTTAGTCTTTCCCAGCACCAGGTCGTAACACCGGAAGACTGCGCCGTTATTAGTTATTATTAAAATGATATAATTTATTTGTATGGTTAGTAACCACTTGCGAGCCGATACACAAATTTTGAAATCAAAATTTCGTAGGAAAATGGGATGAACAGAAAGCTTTTGACAAAATAAAGGAATACTTCCATTCTAGTGCCTACAACGCCAGGAAGCCTTTATTACTATACCTATCGGTCACTTAAACCACTATGGGGTCTATGTTGGCTTAATACGATGAAGACAGACGGAAGTAAAGGGCCATATACTACCAACGTAAGAAAATGACTGACTACAAGACAAGGTATACCAATTTTGAGAAAACCTGCTTGGCGGGTAAGGCGGAAATTGAGGCATTACATGCTGTCTTACCCAGTACATTTAATAGCTTCCATGGACCTACAAAAAAAGTATTTGTTCGAGAAACCCGCCTTAATGTAACGGGAAGGACCGCAAGATGGTTACTGCTTCTGTCTGAATTCGACATCACGTATGTAACCAAAAAGGAAGGGCGATAGCAGAACACCTTGCACCCTATCAAGAAGGAACATGAGTTTAAGGATTGCTTCCCAGACGAGGAAATAGCTGTCACAGAAGAGGAGCTGAAGGCCACTTGACTGTAAGGAGAGGAGGGCATGGAAATTTGACTTTGATGGCACGACTAATCAAAATGGGTACGGAGTAGGGGCATTGTTGATTGCACCTGATGAATCGCACACCCCCATTGCCATTAAGCGAAACTTTTAAGGAACGAAGAATCCCACTGAAGATGAAGCATGTATCCATGGATTAAAGACTGCCTTGACCCTGGGAATATAAGAAATTGAAGTATTTAGGGATTCGACGCTTATCATCTGCCAAACTCAAAAGAAATGAAAAACCAAATATGAAAAACTTTTGACATACCATGCTTATCTTGAAAAGCTCACTGAGCAATTCAAGAAAATAAGTTTCTCTCCACTACCCAGAGAAAAAAGAAGTTCGCGGATGCAATGGCAACACTGGCCTCCATGATAAATACTCCTGAGGGAAAGTCCGCCCAATCATGATAGAACAAAGAAGCAGCCTGGTGTATTGCAACCTAATAGAAATTTTTGAGTGGACTCCCGGCATGTTCAATAGGGATCTTTTGGCCATTGAAAGGGCACCCAACGGTAAACCATGGTTTACTGACATCAGGGAATATATTGAACACCAAACGTATCCCAAACATGCAACGGAAAATGATAATAAGACAATCAGGAGGTTGGCAATGCAATTCGTTGCGCGGGGATGCGATTCGCCAAGTTGGGGCAAATCTTTCCCCTAACTCTAAAGGGGGCCCCTGGGCCACTTGACTGTAAGGAAAGGGGTTCGACTCAATACGCTTGTGTGTATCCTTTGGCCACCAATCTAGCCCTGTAGATTCGTTCCCATGGTTCGATCCTTCCCAGACCAAAATAAAATAAATGGAAAATGTAAGTGTTGTCCAAGGGATTCGAAATCGGGTTCCCTTGCCCAAATTCTGTATTGATACATAAGTCATACGTGAATTAAATGTTCAAGAATAATGCCGCCTACTTAGATCGAAATCGAGATCTTGGCATACATACAAGATCCATAAATCTTGTACTGCACAATCTTAGGAAGATATGAATCACTTAAACGAACTATGAATAAATCCTCATGGCTTGTATGTATAGACCCATAAGTCTAGCATATGTTTAAATATAAGTGAACCTAAGATGTATGTAATGAAATGAGGTAACCCTAGAAGGGTTAATTACGAGTGTAAAACACACTAAATGGCCAAGTGCATTGGCATACGATGAAATGATTATTATGTAATGAAATGATGAAACCCTAGAAGGGTTAAGTAAGAGTGTGAAACACACAAATGGCCAAGTGCATTGGCATATGACGAAATGAACATTCACGTAAAAAGGGGTGAGTAATTATGAAGAGCAAATGTGCTAATGTTAATGAATGTGGTGACAACATGATATGAGGCTAATGTAAAAGATGAAACAATCTCAAATGAGCCTAAGTAAATGTTACCAAAACGTACTCACCTATGAGAGTGTAAAGTTAATGAAGAGATCAATCTCCATGAACACTCTAATGAAAGTATTGAGATTAACACACTTAATACTAATGATGAGATGAGAAATCATCTATTGATCTATGATGTCCTCATACTAGAAGCCAACTTCCATGACGTATGAGTTGAATGTAATGGAACTTTATACTGACCACCGATAGACTAGAAATGAGCGGTGATGCCTTCTTTTGAGAAGGCAGGAGGTTCACATAACACTCATGAGATGAGATTGTCTGGCATGCCGGGTATGGGTCTCCTTATATCTCCTAGTCTTCAAACCTATACTGCTAATATAAGGATTTGACGGGGTTAAATTCCCAAGTACGCTAGAATGTTTTGGGTCACTTTGGCCGGTGATTCCACATCTTTTCAGTGGGGAAAAACTGGATTTCATGATGCTCACATGATCTATGTCGTTTAAAGTTAAAGTTCCCAATGAATGAATGAGGCCAGCTCAAATGATGCACATAATGAAATGAACGATACCAAAGGTGTTAGGATAGGATAATCAAGAGGTGAGCTAGACTCAAGTAATGACACTAGGTTATTCTTGATCATTGCACAGCAAACCCGATGAGAGTCTTAATTACATCCTAGGTATAGCTGGTGTTCACACTAGCCTATGAACAAAATGAAATGAGGTACGTATGAATGAATGAAGCAGACTTTGTGTTTGCTAACGAAGACTCCCTAGTTGAGGTCCCATATGTTGAGCCCTCATTTTGGGAAGTCTTAATGTTAAGTCCATGATTCCAAGGTCTCATGGCATATGAATGGATGATATGAAAGATGTTATGTGTTATATGCAAATGATATGTGTTATGTATAAGATGTTATGTGTTGTGTGCAATATGATAAGTATGATGATGCATGTTACTCTCATGGTATGACTTTCCTAATCCAAACTTGGAAAGCTCACTGACTTTCCTAATCCAAATTTGGAAAGCTCACTGACCTTCCTAATCCAAATTTGGAAAGCTCACTGACTTTCCTAATCCAAATTTGAAAAGCTCACTAACTTTCCTAATCCAAATTGGCAAGTCCACTAACTTGACTTTCCATAATCATGTTGCTAGGAAAAAGCTATTCTTACTCATGCATGTCCTTGGTGTGTGATTGTTCCATCCGGAGGAGCAAGTTATGGAACAATTGGCTTATTGTGGGCTGGTTATTCAGAGCCAGCAATTGGCTGTCGGATTTCGTCCGCCCAAAGGTGATTAGTTACCGAATGAAGAGTGAATCGTCGGAATGGAATATGTAACATTTCTCAAAGGTTCTTACAGAGGTGAAGCACCCCATCTCACAGAAAATATTTATAAAGCTCGCGCTCCACTCAGTGTATAGATTGAGATCCGCGTTATATTTTTGGTAATGGGATACTCGAGAGAAAGGGTTTGGAATTCGACCTCCCCTTATACGCTCTAAAGGGGTCATGGACTCCTTTTTAGTTTAGGATCCCCTTGCCTACAAAAGGTTGTTGGCGCCAAGGGCATGACAAGGAGTCAGAACTCTCCAACCATAACCTCGTGAGGAGAGTCGTCTTTGATTCATCCCCTCTGCAATCCTTTCTTCCCACGTGAAGGTATAAGAAAAGTAAATACTGCCTGCTGATGGAAGCCTTTCCCCATAAAGTATGCCACTGGAGGGGTCTTCCTGCAATGTATGTTGGAGTCAGCTTCTACTTATTCTTCTAGAAGCGAAGGTTGGCAAGGAAGACCCATTCATGTTCTATTTTATGCCGGTATGCTCCTTCTATGTCGGTTTTAAAGATAGGATAGCGAGGCATGGGAATCTTCCTGCTAGCTTATGCTATAGGATCAATTGAGTTAGCAAATCTAATGTGTTCCTTTTATTTTTGGAAATTTGGCAGTATTTAATAAAAATAACCTACAATAAGGTTTTCTTCCTTAAACCACTAACCCGGCCAAGACTCACGGTCCGAGATAATCCTTTGTTCCATAGCCCTGGGGCTATTTACAACTAGCCAATTAAGAAGTCTCAGATGTACTAGCACCGCATCTTTGATGCAGTCATCGTCAAACTTAGGGCTTAACAGGCCTTCAGCAAAGAAACTTGTGAACTTCTCGGTCTAACTTGGACTAATCCTTAGCAGGCAAGAAATTCCTACTAACAAACAGAACGTAAGTTTCACTCACTCCGAAGCGCTGTCGCACCTCTACTATTTTCGGCTAACGAGGTTTTTAGTCTTTACGGGGCACCCCCTGGCCAGATTCAATCCCAAGGGTCAATCAAGCCTTTGAAACTTAGTGAAAATCGTCACAGTCTGAGTTCCTTCTTTCAACGAGACTTTCTTAGCTTGTCAAACTCGATGAGTGCTAAGTACTTTCGATTAATAGTTTGCAGATTTTAGAATAGGAATAGGCTTTTTCTTTAGAGTAAGACTAGAAAAAGAGGTAATATCTATACCTAATTATTAATCCAAATTGACATGAATCTCATGACAAATGACCAAGAATTGACAATTGGGCCTTCCTCGTCATTATATATTTTGCTCGCGGCAATTGTGACCTCTCGAGAAGAATCGATGACTGCATCAAAGATGCGGTGCTAGTACATTCTAAGACTTCTTAATTGGCTAGTTGTAAATAGCCCCAGGTCTTTGGAAAAGGATTTCTCGGACCTAGACCGAGGTATTGATGGTGATTTTCGAATCTCGCAGAACAGAATGTGATACAATGAATAGAATGCAATATAGAAACAAGACAGGACGGGTTACCTACTCTTAAGGGCAAAGCGAGCCCCTTTATTCTGAATTAGAAATTTAGGAAATCCATTCCAATCTCCCAGTAGGATTCGAACCTACGACCAATGGTTAACAGCGACCGCTCTACCACTGAGCTACTGAGGAACAAGAAGCTGAAAGGTAGAAGCGGCGCTTTCAAAATCCCGTGACTCTCATTCATTATCTTCTTTTCACTGAAAATTTTGGATTGGGGGAAGCAGAGAATCGAAAAAAAGGAAAAAGAAAGTCATGCTTACTATAGAAGGAAGCGGGCGGGTCGACAAGTTTAACCCCGAAATGAGTTGATCGACCGGTTACCCCCCGTAATTGACCCCTAAGCTCGGGGGAATCGGAAACTATTGTATCTTTTCTAAAACGGCATCTTCCCTTGAATTTCCACAATAATGTTTGCTTATGAAACCTTTTTTCACGGTGTTCTGGTCTCTTTTCGATTGCTTTACAAAGGGGAACAAAAAGAAAAGCCCTGACGAAGCAAGAAAGCCCTTGAACTCTCCTTGTGCCTGTTGATCGTCTTGGAGTCCATATCTCTGAAGAATAACGCTAGCGCAACGGCTACTTTTCATTCCATTTGTGGGAATTTTATGATTATAAAAGCTGTCCCTAACGAGCGATCGGCCATGTTTGAGCATGATGAATCACTTCGTGCCGACCTGTTCCTAATCCCTTTCCCGATAGTTCTTGTCTCTTCTTCTACTACTTTCTTTTATAGCAACTTCTAGCTTGAAAAGATAATCTTTCTAGTTGTCCACTACGCCCTACACATGAAAAAACTAATTAAAAGGGCAAAAGAGACGAAGGCCAAAGCATGTGACTGAAGAGGGGCAAAGAGATATTCGCCTACTCGGGCATACTTAGCTTTTCCTCCTAAATAGTGCCAATCGATTGAAAGAATTGAAAGGAATGCTGGAAAATAGAGCTTCAACTTGAACTTCCATGTTACACCCCAAAACTATACGGAGCCCTTCCGAATGACCTAGAATATAGTCTACCTCACTCTTTCTTGGCTAGTCTAGTAGACTATATTCCGCCCTGGAGGTGCAGTGGAGGAATTGTGAAGCTTCTAACTCTAATTACCAACTCGGGACTATATTAGTATAACAGCGCATTATCTTTACTAAATCTCCCTCGCTTACCACCATGAACAAGACCTTTCTGAATTGCTCACGAATCAAAGTGTGAATGTCCTTCAAAAGTCTCGCACGCCTTTTTTTATCAGGAGCGGGGTGGGCGATCTGGACACTACTGAACCGGAAGAGATTGCTCAGGATAGTGTTTGGGTAACAAAGCCGAGGAGGGTGTAGTCAAGGGAGAACTCCCGAGGAGAGTGGATTTGGCTCATAGAAGCGAGGATCTGGAAGAGAGGGTCAACTATGGCAGTGACTGAGGGGACTTGTTCTGTGATAAACAAATGATTCAAATCGGGTGACACAAATAGGCGTGGGGAAGAGTGAGAGGGGGGGCTACGATCCTCTCTCGGTGTTGTTCCGGACCACACCATCCCTTCCTTCCCCCCATAAATAAACAGATGAGTTCGATTCAAGCATCCGAACAAGAATACGGTTCAGTCGTGGTTGATTTTGATTCGAGGATCTACGCGCGCGTAGCGAAACTCTTCTATCGTGTTCGCATTTTCTCTGGCGGACCCCCCGTCCATCGTAACTGGAGCGATTCGAGATCACAAAAACACGACTTATTTGATAAACCCGGTGACTACCATTGTTAGAAGTAGGATTTTTGGCAAGCAATAAGCACTTAAATAATACAATTCAAGTGTACATCTTCTTTCTCATTTCGAGAAAAGGTACGGAAGGAAAAGGAAACAAACGGAGGGATCCGAACTCGGACCTAAATGGGAATGACATGAAAAGTGTTTTTAAAACCTAGCATTAAGGGGCGTTACGACGATGTCCTGAGGACCAAATTTCAATATTACCTGAGAATCAGAGAGCTAATGAGAAGGATTGGAGGTGTGATTGAGACATATTGGAGGGAAAGACATCCGTTCCTATCAATCATTCGTCAAGGAACAAGAAAGGGTACTTTTGCCAATGATGAGGAAGGTCGTCCGCTATGTCTTACCATTCTCCGAAGACCATACCAACACTAGTGCCAAAACAAAAAAAAAGGGGGGATTGATTTTTTCAATCCAAATTCAGAGGTAATAGATGTAGCCTGTTTGGTTACAAGCAGGCGCTTTAGTCTTTCCCAGCACCAGGTCGTAACACCGGAAGACTGCGCCGTTATTAAGTTATTATTAAAATGATATAATTTATTTGTATGGTTAGTAACCACTTGCGAGCCGATACACAAATTGAAATCAAAATTTCGTAGGAAAATGGGATGAACAGAAAGCTTTGACAAAATAAAGAATACTTCCATTCTAGTGCCTACAACGCCAGGAAGCCTTTATTACTATCCCTATCGGTCACTGAAACCTATGGGGTCTATGTTGGCTTAATACGATGAAGACAGCGAGTAAAGGGCATTACTACCAACGTAAGAAAATGATGACTACAAGACAAGGTATACCATTTTTGAGAAAAACCTGCTTGGCGGTAAGGCGGAAATTGAGGCATTACATGCTGTCTTACCCAGTACATTTAATAGCTTACATGGACTCTACAAAAAAAGTATTTGTTCGAGAAACGCCTTAATGTAACGGGAAGGACCACAAGTGGTTTCTGGTTTCTGTCTGAATTCGACATCACGTATGTAACCAAAAGGGAAGGGCGATAGCAGAACACCTTGCACCCTATCAAGAAGGAACATGAGTTTAAGGATTGCTTCCAGACGAGGAAATAGCTGTCACAGAGAAGAAGCTGAAGGCCACTTGACTGTAAGGAGAGGAGGGCATGGAAATTTGACTTTGATGGCACGACTAATCAAACTGGGTACGGAGTAGGGGCATTGTTTGATTGCAGGTGAATATATGAGATATTCGTTCTTTTCAATTCTATATATAGTAGTATATTGTCAGTGTGCTTGGGATTGTGTTATTATTTTATTGTTATACTTGATAGTGGGTGATAAGAAATAAAGGGTAAGTCGGTGATGGTTACTAATTATATTATAGTGTTAGCAATTGGGTTAGTATTTGTTTTAAAAAAAATAAAAAAAAAATCGATAGAGGTTGAAAAGTCGAATGGCTGCAAGGTTAATGTTTTCTGGGAATTTGTCTGCAATTTTTCCTTACTTTTTTTTTTCCGTTGGTTTAAGAATGGTAGGAACAAGATTGAGCCAATCATTGGACAATCATTGTCAATGATTGCCAATGAATTGGATTTTTGCTAAATATTTTAGAAAATTTTGGCATTGGTAAAGATTTTTAAGGTTTGCAATGTGCAGAATGTTTAAAACAAAATGAAAAGGGAGGAACGTTCCAATGTTCTGCCAATGGTGGAATTTAGTTCGTGTTTTATTCATATATTAATACTAGTTTTTGAATATATTGAGATAGGTAATTAATTATTGGGTATATATTATATGATTTAACATTGAATTATAGGATATTTAAGTTATTAAGGTTAAATTCTTGGCTTGAAATTTGACATATATGATAAATGTTGGCATATAATTATATCGAGATTTGGAATTTGATTAGAGATATGAGTGAGTTTTAGGGTCTATGATATACTATAATAATTTGAACGTCCCAAACTCGCTTCTTACGAATATTGCATCATTGGTAGATCGTGAACATTCCGAAACTTTGTGAAAAAGGAAGGAGCTATCTTGAGGATTCGTGACACGAGTTCGGCACTTGAGGTATGTAAGACTTTTTAGACTTGTTGAAGGACGTTTTCCTAATTAAAGATTTAAAAATAAAATAGACAAAGGGGTAAGGGAGAAAGATGGGGGGTCTCGTATCAATGGTGTGACGGGCATTGGTACGAGTACCGGTGTTATGGAAGGGAAAGTTACTACTATAGAATGTGGATTGTAATTTGAGAATGCCAAGCATATGGGCATTTGCTGATATATTGTTGACTTGAAATCCTTGTGTGATTGTGTTTTCTTTATTCACCCGTATAGTTGTGATAATTGAGGTGATTATGTATTATGTTGATACTTGATTGATTGAGGTGCATCATCATCCCCTTATTTGAAATAATATTGTGTACATGCATTGACATGAGATTGAGTATAAGTTGGGCACGTGGAGATCGTCCGTGCTTGGGAATGGTGAGATGTTAAGATTGTAATTTGGGCACGTGGAGACCGTCCGTGCGGAAATTGTTGATTTATGATTGTGCGTTGAGATCGTCCGCACAGACACGTGGAGATCGTCCGTGTCGGTATATGGACCTCGCGAGTCCCCATGGGTCATGAACTCTCGATGTATTCCGAGGAGTATCATGTATATACGGTTGAGAGAGTACTGGGTATTCTGAGACATGTCATTTCATGGTATCATATTGCATTGCATTTCATCACATCCTTCATTCTCGATGATTATGTGTTTTATTTGATGGTTGAAATTACTTAATGTTTGATTATCTCTATTTGATGAAACTTGACTGGTTATAGACTTGCAAAATTGAAGAATCAAAATTTTCTTATATAAACTCCCGTCACTACTTCTTCGTTGTCGGTCAATGAGATATACTGGGTACACGTGGTTTCGTACTCATACTACACTTGTTGCACTCTTTGTGGTGCAGATTCGATTCCAAGTAGGGGCACATCTCGTGGAGCAAATTGAGTCCAAGCTTGGAGTATCTTGGAGTTGTGGTGAGCTGCTTGGCTGTTCCGTGGCCCACACCTCCCTCTCTCTTTATATTTATTCTGTTATTTAGTATTCAAACAGGATATCCCTTATGTTAGATTTGTCATTTTAGTTTCAAAATTTATCGTATTTTAGAAGCTCTTGTACTTAAGACACCAATTCTTGGGGTGGTATTTTCTTCTTCCGCATTTCGTACTTGTAAGGAATTCAATGTTGGAGATTCTTGCTAAGTGTTTGTCTTTTTACTCATTTGTTGGTTAAGTTTGGTAAATAAGTTGGGTTGGCTTACCTATTGGTTGGGAACATAGGTGCCATCACGACTTGAAAATTTGGGTCGTGACAAGTCAGGACGTCGTTCCCGTCCCTTGTGGTGCTTTTTTAACCCCTTGCTTTGACTTGGTAAATTGCATCTGGATTCGCTCCAATTCCAACAGATACCGCATTATCTGCATCACCAGTTCTAGGCGTATACTATGTTCCATAGCCTTTAGTTTAGTTGCGGAGTTAGAAGCTACTATATATAGATAGTGCCCGATTTCTATATCCTGCCTGCGAATCGAAGCTCTTATCTCTCTAGCTCATGAATAAATCACCCGCCGGAAAGGAATAGCCGGAATATAATGAACGAATGATTCAATCTTCCATCATTTCAGAGCCGACGCCTCCTTTTCTGCCTTTCTATATATACTTCCCATCCGGAGGAGCAAGTTATGGAACAATTGAGCTTATTGATGGGCTGGTTATTCAGAGCCAGCAATTGGCTGTCGGATTTCGTCCCGCCCAAAGGTGATTAGTTACCAATGAAGAGATGAATCGTCGAATGGAATATGTACAATTTCTCAAAGGTTCTTACAGAGGTGAAGGCACCCATCTCACAGAAAATAGTTATAAAGCTCGCGCTCCACTAAGTGTATAGATTGAGATCCGCGTATATTTTTTGGTAATGGGTATACTCGAGAGAAAGGGTTTGGAATTCGACCTCCCCTTATACGCTCTAAAAGGGGGTCATGGACTCCTTTTTAGTTTAGGATCCCCTTAGCCTACAAAAGGTTGTTGGCGCCAAAGGGCATGACAAGGAAGTCAGAATCTCCATACCATACCTCGTGAGAGAAGTCGTCTTTGATTCATCCCCCTCTGCAATCCTTTCTTCCCACGTGAAGGTATCAGAAAAGTAAATACCTGCCTGCTGATGGAAGCCTTTCTCCATAAAGTATGCCACTGGAGGGGTCCTTCCCTGCAATGTATGTTGGAGGGTCAGCTTCTACTTACTTCCTTCTAGAAGCGAAGGTTGGCAAGGAAGACCCATTCATGTTCTATTTTATGCCCGGTATGCTCCTTCTATGTCGGTTTTAAAGATAGGATAGCGAGGCATGGAATCTTCCTGCTATGCTTATGCTATAGGATCAATTGAGTTAGCAAATCTAATGTGTTCCTTTTATTTTGGAATTTGGCAGTATTTAAATAAAAAATAACCTACAATAAGGTTTTCTTCCTTAAACACTAACCCGGCCAAGACTCACGGTCCGAGATAATCCTTTGTTCCATAGCCCTGGGGCTATTTACAACTAGCCAATTAAGAAGTCTCAGATGTACTAGCACCGCATCTTTGATGCAGTCATCGTCAAACTTAGGGCTTAACAGCGCCTTCAGCAAAGAAATTGTGAACTTCTCGGTCTAACTTGGACTAATCCCTTAGCAGGCAAGAAATTCCTACTAACCAAACAGAACGTAAGTTTCCACTCACTATCGAAGCGCTGTCGCACCTCTACTATTTTCGGCGTAACGAGGTTTTAGTCTTTACGAGGGCACCCCCTGGCCAGATTCAATCCCAAGGGTCAATCAAGCCTTTGAAACTAGTGAAAATCGTCACAGTCTGAGTTCCTTCTTTCAACGAGACTTTCTTAGCTTGTCAAACTCGATGAGTGCTAAGTACTTTCGATTAATAGTTTGCAGGATTTCTAGAATAGGAATAGGCTTTTTCTTTAGAGTAAGACTAGAAAAAAAAGAGGTAATATCTATACCTAATTATTAATCCAAATTGACATGAATCTCAATGACAATGACCAAGAATTGACAATTGGAGCCTTCCTCGTCATTAATATCTTTGCTCGCGGCAATTGTGACCTCTCGAGAGAATCGATGACTGCATCAAAGATGCGGTGCTAGTACATCTAAGACTTCTTAATTGGCTAGTTGTAAATAGCCCCAGGTCTATGGAACAAAGGATTATCTCGGACCTAGACCGAGGTATTGATGGTGATTTTCGAATCTCGCAGAACAGAATGTGATACAATGAGATAGAATGCAATAGAAACAAAGACAGGGAACGGGTTACCTACTCTTAACGGGCAAAGCGAGCCCCTTTATTCTGAATTAAAGAATTAGGAATCCATCAAATCTCCCCAAGTAGGATTCGAACCTACGACCAATCGGTTAACAGCCGACCGCTCTACCACTGAGCTACTGAGGAACAAGAAGCTGAAAGGCTAGAAGCGGCGCTTTCAAAATCCCGTGACTCTCATTCATCTATCTTCTTTTCACCTGAAAATTTTGGATTGGGGGAAGCAGAGAATCGAAAAAAGGAAAAAGAAAGTCATGCTTACTATAAGAAGGAAGCGGGCGGGTCGACAAGTTAACCCGAAATGAGTTGATCGACCGGTTACCCCCCCGTAATTGACCCCTAAGCTCGGGGGAATCGGAAACTATTGTATCTTTTCTAAAACGGCACTCTCCCTTGATTTCCACAATAATGTTTGCTTATGAAACCTTTTTTCACGTGGTTCTGGTCTCTTTTCGATTGCTTTACAAAGGGGAACAAAAAGAAAAGCCCTGACGAAGCAAGAAGCCCTTGAACTCTCCTTGTGCCTGTTGATCGTCTTGGAGTTCCATATCTCTGAAGAATAACTGCTAGCGCGCAACGGCTACTTTTCATTCCATTTGTGGGAATTTTATGATCTATAAGCCGTCCCTAACGAGCGATCGGCTCATGTTTGAGCATGATGAATCACTTCGTACCGACCTGTTCCTAATCCACTTTCCCGATAGTTCTTGTCTCCTTCTTCTACCTACTTTCCTTTATAGCACTTCTAGCCTTGAAAAGATAATCTTTCTTAGTTGTCCACTACGCCCCTACACATGAAAAAAACTAATTAAAAGGGCAAAAGAGACGAAGGCCAAAGCATTGACTGAAGAGGGGGCAAAGAGATATTCGCCTACTCGGGCATACTTAGCTTTTCCTCCTAAGATAAGTGCCAAATCGATTGAAAGAATTGAAAGGAATGCTGGAAAATGAGCTTCAAATCTTGAACTTCCATGTTACACCCCAAAACTATACGGAGCCCTTCCGAATGACCTAGAATATAGTCTACCTCACTCTTTCTTGGCTAGTCTAGTAGACTATATTCGCCCGTGGAGGTGAGTGGAGGAATCTGTGAAGCTTCTAACTCTAATTACCAACTCGGGACTATATTAGTATAAAGCGGCATTATCCCTTTACTAAATCCTCCCTCGCTTACCACCATGAACAAGACCTTTCCTGAAGTTGCTCACGAATCAAAGTGTGAATGTCCCTTCAAAGTCTCGCACGCCTTTTTTTATCAGGAGCGGGGTGGGCGATCTGGACACTACTGAACCGGAAGAGATTGCTCAGGATGAGTGTTTGGGTAACAAAGCCGAGGAGGGTGTAGTCAAGGAGAGAACTCCCGAGGAGAGTGATTTGGCTCATAGAAGCGAGGATCTGGAAGAGAGGGTCAACTATGGCAGTGACTGAGGGGGACTTGTTCTGTGATAAACAAATGACTTCAAATCGGGTGAACAAATAGGCGTGGGGAAGAGTGAGAGGGGGGGCTACGATCCCTCTCTCGGTGTTGTTCCCGGACCACCCATCCCTTCCTTCCCCACCATAAATAAACAGATGAGTTCGATTCAAGCATCCGAACAAGAATACGGTTCAGTCGTGGTTGATTTTGATTCGAGGATCTTACGCGGCGTAGCGAACTCTTCTATCGTGTTGCATTTTCTCTGGCGGACCCCCCCGGTCCATCGTACTGGAGCGATTCGAGATCACAAAAAACACGATTTATTTGAATAACCCGGTGACCTACCAATTGTAGAAGTAGGATTTTTGGCAAGCAATAAGCACTTAAATAATACAATTCAAGTGTACCATCTTCTTTCTCATTTCGAGGAAAAGGTACGGAAGGAAAAGGAAACAATGGAGGGATCCGAATCGGACCTAAATGGGAATGACATGAAAAGTCTTTTTCAAAACCTAGCATTAAGGGCGTTACGACGATGGTCCTGAGGATCCACATTTCAATATTATCCTGAGAATCAGAGAGCTAATGAGAAGGGATTGGAGGTGTGAATTGAGACATATTTGGAGGGAAGACATCCGTTCCTATCAATCATTCGTCAGGAACAAGAAAGGGTACTTTGCCAATGACTGAGGAAGGTCGTCCGCTATGTCTTACCGATTCTCCGAAGACCATACCAACACTAGTGCCAAAACAAAAAAAAAGGGGGGATTGACTTTTTCAATCCAAAATTCAAGAGGTAATAGATGTAGCCTGTTTGGTTTACAAGCAGCCGCCTTTAGTCTTTCCCAGCACCAGGTCGTAACACCGGAAGACTGCGCCGTTATTAGTTATTATTAAAATGATATAATTTATTTGTATGGTTAGTAACCACTTGCGAGCCGATACACAAATTTCGAAATCAAAATTTCGTAGGAAAATGGGATGAACAGAAAGCTTTTGACAAAATAAAGGAATACTTCCATTCTAGTGCCTACAACGCCAGGAAGCCTTTATTACTATACCTATCGGTCACTGAAACCACTATGGGGTCTATGTTGGCTTAATACGATGAAGACAGACGGAAGTAAAGGGCCATATACTACCAACGTAAGAAAATGACTGACTACAAGACAAGGTATACCAATTTTGAGAAAACCTGCTTGGCGGGTAAGGCGGAAATTGAGGCATTACATGCTGTCTTACCCAGTACATTTAATAGCTTACATGGACCTACAAAAAAAGTATTTGTTCGAGAAACCCGCCTTAATGTAACGGGAAGGACCACAAGATGGTTACTGCTTCTGTCTGAATTCGACATCACGTATGTAACCAAAAAGGAAGGGCGATAGCAGAACACCTTGCACCCTATCAAGAAGGAACATGAGTTTAAGGATTGCTTCCCAGACGAGGAAATAGCTGTCACAGAAGAGAAGCTGAAGGCCACTTGACTGTAAGGAGAGGAGGGCATGGAAATTTGACTTTGATGGCACGACTAATCAAAATGGGTACGGAGTAGGGGCATTGTTGATTGCACCTGATGAATCGCACACCCCCATTGCCATTAAGCGAAACTTTTAAGGAACTAAGAATACCACTGAAGATGAAGCATGTATCCATGGATTAAAGACTGCCTTGACCCTGGGAATATAAGAAATTGAAGTATTTAGGGATTCGACGCTTATCATCTGCCAAACTCAAAAGAAATGAAAAACCAAATATGAAAAACTTTTGACATACCATGCTTATCTTGAAAAGCTCACTGAGCAATTCAAGAAAATAAGTTTCTCTCCACTACCCAGAGAAAAAAGAAGTTCGCGGATGCAATGGCAACACTGGCCTCCATGATAAATACTCCTGAGGGAAAGTCCGCCCAATCATGATAGAACAAAGAAGCAGCCTGGTGTATTGCAACCTAATAGAAATTTTTGAGTGGACTCCCGGCATGTTCAATAGGGATCTTTTGGCCATTGAAAGGGCACCCAACGGTAAACCATGGTTTACTGACATCAGGGAATATATTGAACACCAAACGTATCCCAAACATGCAACGGAAAATGATAATAAGACAATCAGGAGGTTGGCAATGCAATTCGTTGCGCGGGGATGCGATTCGCCAAGTTGGGGCAAATCTTTCCCCTAACTCTAAAGGGGGCCCCTGGGCCACTTGACTGTAAGGAAAGGGGTTCGACTCAATACGCTTGTGTGTATCCTTTGGCCACCAATCTAGCCCTGTAGATTCGTTCCCATGGTTCGATCCTTCCCAGACCAAAATAAAATAAATGGAAAATGTAAGTGTTGTCCAAGGGATTCGAAATCGGGTTCCCTTGCCCAAATTCTGTATTGATACATAAGTCATACGTGAATTAAATGTTCAAGAATAATGCCGCCTACTTAGATCGAAATCGAGATCTTGGCATACATACAAGATCCATAAATCTTGTACTGCACAATCTTAGGAAGATATGAATCACTTAAACGAACTATGAATAAATCCTCATGGCTTGTATGTATAGACCCATAAGTCTAGCATATGTTTAAATATAAGTGAACCTAAGATGTATGTAATGAAATGAGGTAACCCTAGAAGGGTTAATTACGAGTGTAAAACACACTAAATGGCCAAGTGCATTGGCATACGATGAAATGATTATTATGTAATGAAATGATGAAACCCTAGAAGGGTTAAGTAAGAGTGTGAAACACACAAATGGCCAAGTGCATTGGCATATGACGAAATGAACATTCACGTAAAAAGGGGTGAGTAATTATGAAGAGCAAATGTGCTAATGTTAATGAATGTGGTGACAACATGATATGAGGCTAATGTAAAAGATGAGAACAATCTCAAATGAGCCTAAGTAAATGTTACCAAAACGTACTCACCTATGAGAGTGTAAAGTTAATGAAGAGATCAATCTCCATGAACACTCTAATGAAAGTATTGAGATTAACACACTTAATACTAATGATGAGATGAGAAATCATCTATTGATCTATGATGTCCTCATACTAGAAGCCAACTTCCATGACGTATGAGTTGAATGTAATGGAACTTTATACTGACCACCGATAGACTAGAAATGAGCGGTGATGCCTTCTTTTGAGAAGGCAGGAGGTTCACATAACACTCATGAGATGAGATTGTCTGGCATGCCGGGTATGGGTCTCCTTATATCTCCTAGTCTTCAAACCTATACTGCTAATATAAGGATTTGACGGGGTTAAATTCCCAAGTACGCTAGAATGTTTTGGGTCACTTTGGCCGGTGATTCCACATCTTTTCAGTGTGGGGAGACACTGGATTTCATGATGCTCACATGATCTATGTCGTTTAAAGTTAAAGTTCCCAATGAATGAATGAGGCCAGCCTCAAATGATGCACATAATGAAATGAACGATACCAAAGGTGTTAGGATAGGATAATCAAGAGGTGAGCTAGACTCAAGTAATGACACTAGGTTATTCTTGATCATTGCACAGCAAACCCGATGAGAGTCTTAATTACATCCTAGGTATAGCTGGTGTTCACACTAGCCTATGAACAAAATGAAATGAGGTACGTATGAATGAATGAAGCAGACTTTGTGTTTGCTAACGAAGACTCCCTAGTTGAGGTCCCATATGTTGAGCCCTCATTTTGGGAAGTCTTAATGTTAAGTCCATGATTCCAAGGTCTCATGGCATATGAATGGATGATATGAAAGATGTTATGTGTTATATGCAATATGATATGTGTTATGTATAAGATGTTATGTGTTGTGTGCAATATGATAAGTATGATGATGCATGTTACTCTCATGGTATGACTTTCCTAATCCAAACTTGGAAAGCTCACTGACTTTCCTAATCCAAATTTGGAAAGCTCACTGACCTTCCTAATCCAAATTTGGAAAGCTCACTGACTTTCCTAATCCAAATTTGAAAAGCTCACTAACTTTCCTAATCCCAAATTGGCAAGTCCACTAACTTGACTTTCCATAATCATGTTGCTAGGAAAGAGCTATTCTTACTCATGCATGTCCTTGGTGTGTGATTGCATATACCCATACTTAGTACAAGTGTGTACAAATCCCATACAACTCAATATTTTTAGGTGCAGGCACAGGTGGATGCTAGAGCTTACAGGTTGACGTTGCAGCTATACGGACGTGAAGCTTTCATCCGGACTTGGTAGGCCCTCATGCTTTCGAGGATGTCTACCGTTATTATCTAGCTTATATGTAGGCTTTAGCTAGTGGAGCATGTTCCACTAGTGTTTCTTTCCACATTCATTTAAGACTTTGTATTTGTGCCGTTTTGGCAAAAATACGTTTAATGCAATTATGAACTATTTCTTTCATTTGATTATCTCTATATTAGATGGTTGATTTGTGAACGCCTATGATGTTAAGTTTAAAATGTTTAGCATGAAATAATAAAACAAAAAGTTCAAATTTTTCGCTAAAATTAACCTAGATGAAGTAAGAATGACATATGTAGGCTTCTCTGCGACCTCTGAGATGTCAACGACGCCGGTCTCGTCTAGGATCTAGATTTCGGTCATGACAAAGTTGGTATCAGAGCACTAGGTTAAATTCCGAGGATAGTAAGTTCACATCAACCACAATGAGTAGTTTCTAAGTCATGGTAGTGAAGTGCACCACTATCCTGGATTAGAGACTACATAATGTGTAGGAAAATTTCCATTCTTCTTATCTTATCGTGCTTTTCCTAATTTCTAATTTCTTGGTGTTATGAGCGTGTCTAACATCAATCTTTGTTGTTTTCAGAGAATGAATACTCGGAGAACCATTGGTCAGAGGAGAGGAGGTGCAGCTGCTGGAGGCAATCAGGTTCCACCCCAGGCTCCAGCTGAAGGAGTGGATATGCTGGTTAACCTAGCTGGGTTGACTGATGCGGAGGTGCGGGCATCTATGGACCAGATGGCACAGGCCATCACTATGCAGGCCCCGGCTATGATTGCCCAGGTCAACCGGAAGAATGTTCAGAGGGAGAACCCACCGTCTCGTAGCATGGCTGACAGGCTGAGAGACTTCACGAGGATGAACCCTCCTATTTTCACAAGGTCTAAGACTTCAGAGGACCCCCAGGAGTTTGTGGATGAGGTGCATAACATTTTGGTGGCTATGGGGGCCACAGATACTGAGAAGGCTGAGCTGGCTTCCTATCAGCTCAAGGATGTTGCACAGACTTGGTGCAAGATGTGGCAGGATAGCCGAGCTTCGGACGGAGTTCCAGTCACTTGGGAGTTGTTTAAGACAGCCTTCCTGGAGAGATTCTTTCCCAGGGAGATGAGGGAGGCAAAGGTTGAAGAGTTTATCAACCTTAAGCAGGGATCAATGACAGTCAAGGAGTATTCCCTGAAGTTTGTTAAACTATCCAGGTATGCTACTTTCCTTTGTATCTAACAGCAAGGATGAGATGAGTACTGAAGTTTGTTAAACTATCCAGGTATGCTACTTCCCTTGTATCTAACAGCAGGGATGATATGAGTAGGTTCCTCACAGGAATCAACGGAAATCTGGAGGAGGAGTGTCGATCTGCGATGCTCCATGATAAAATGGACCTCTCCAGGTTGATGGTGCATGTCCAGCAGGTAGAGGACAGCCGCAACAAGAGGGGCGTTCGTGATGCTAGGAGGCCTAAGCCTCAAGATCAGACAGTTCCCAACCATGGAGGCCACAAAAACAATTTTGGCGTCCATGAGCAGCCCAGGTTTAAGAAGGGACTCTCCCACCAAGGGGAGTCAAGTTCATCCAAGGGTCGCTATGATAGGGATTCCGAGTCCAGAGTTAAGAGAAACCATGAAGTAGATACACCTTAGGAAAGACCACCTTACAGGAAGTGTGGCAAACTGCATGGAGGAGAGTGTATGATGGGCACTAACGCTTGTTACAGTTGTGGCAAACCGGGTCACATGGTGAAGGATTGTCCGAATAGGAGAAGTCAAGAACAAGGGAAGGAGAGAGTTCAGCCTAATGGTCCAAGTGAAGAGGCTCCAAGGAGGCAACGATTCTTCGCACTCAAGTCTAGGGGTGCAGGGTAAGGTACCTCTGGTGAAGTCTCGGGTGCGTAGCCTTAATTAGTCTTTCATGTATTTGACTGTGTATGGTGTTTATGCACTAGTATGAGATTAATTGTTTGAGTCATCATGTTGGTTGCTGATTTGTATGACTTATATGTTTACTTATGTTGTATGCTTTGATGAGACTAGTTCAGGAAAGAGTTCCTTAGTCTATTAATGTGAAGCTACTAGTATGTTTCAAGGATGTGCACCATCATGTTAATATGTGAATCAGATATTCACCAATGGGGAGTATTGAATTACCTATGTATGCATACCTTCTATAGATGGCTTACTTATTGTTGGTAAAGAGTAGTGTCATTCGGGGACGAATGTTCCTAAGGGGGGATAATGTAACAACCCTAAAAATGGATATGCTAAGTAATGCTTAATGGGTCTAGAATGCCTACGATTAGACCGGGTTCACACAGATTGATGCGCGTAGAACCAGACCTCGGAACCCTTGCTACAGCCAAGCCAACTAACTTGGGGAGTTAGTTGATCTTGGAAAGGTTGGGTCCAACTATGTAGGGCTCTCGAATACGAAGATTTACTCGAAGGAGTCTTTATCGGACTTAAAAAGGGGAAATCTTAGGTTTGGAGGGTCTAGGGGTAAAATGGTCTTTTTCCAGGATAAGGGTAGTATCGTAATTACCCTAAATATATAATTAATTATTTAATTAATAAGGTGGATGGGCAATTTGGGGGGAGAGGGCCGAAAATAGGCTCTTGAAGTGAAGTCTTGCTCCACCCGGGTTCGAACCTAGGTGGAAGCAATGAATTAAAGTGGTTTCTATTTAAGTTATTAAATTAATGTAATTAATTAATAATTATTATTCATTATCTTATTTAAAATAAAAGAGAAATCAGTTTTTTTTTTAATAAAACCTTATTTGACTAAGTCCTAAACTAGACTCCTAAGCCAAATAAAACTCCCACTCTCTCATGTTTATCTCTCAACTCTCACGCTCAATCTCTCTTCTTCTTTCTCACGTATTCTGTCTGCCAAAATAAGATACAAGAACAGAAAAATAAATCAAGTTCTTCACACTTGAAGAACTCACACGAAATCACAAGAAAACAAACGTTAATCCACGTTAGGCAAAGGGAGGTTGTCCGTCGAGTGGTGTTGACATTGAGGGGACTTTTACGTGATCTTGGGTGAAGTTTTTGGGCAGCAAGTCAAGGGTTTAACGTCAAAAAGGTGTGGGTTCTCTTCTTTCTTGGTCCCTTTCCCAAGAGACCCCTTAATATTCAGTCAATTCTAATCTGAAAACTAGGATTGTTCCCGTTGCATGTCCCTGTCACTAGCTCCCATTGATTCGTAGGTTTGGTATGTTTGCTGGTATATATTAGGCATGTAATGTGTTTTAGTGTTGAATATGTTCATGAATGTGTGTTTGGAATCGTATGAATGACAACCTATGTTTTCCTAAAAGATGTGTATGTGTGTACAATGTAGCCGTGACTATTACCTTTGGTTTGAGGTTCAAAAATAACATGTTATGGTTGTATTCTTACGTGCACAAACTTATAAAATCGTGATGTTCATAAGTGATGTAAAAATACAGATTTGAGTGCAATTCTTTATCGAATAAAATCTTGAAAATTCACCTAAAGAACTCACTAAAAACTACTTAAAACGTCTAAACATTTAATGTGAAAGAAGTGAGAAAATAGGCTGCAAAAATTTCCAACAGTTTGTTGATAAGTTCCGGCCAAGCTAAGGAGAATTTCATGCTATGAAAAAATGAATTAAAATATGTGAGATCACTGGGGATTGAACCCGTGACCTCACCATGTTGAAAATCAATGAAATAAGGTGAGAAAAAGGGAATATGGCATGTGGGACTCGAACCCATGCCCTTGGATGGAAAATGAATTATGAAAATAATAAATGAGAGGAGTGGGATTCGAACCCACAACCTCTAGGCAGTAAAGGAGAAAGGAAAAATGAATAGAAAAGGAATGTGAGGCGTGGGAATCGAACCCACGACCTCTTAGGCAGATTTAAGGAGAATTAAAAATGCAAATAAAAGAAATGTGAGGCGTGGGAATTGAACCCACAACCTCTAGGCAGTAGAGGAGAATTACAAGAAAAATAAAGTGAGGATGTGGGGGTTTGATCCCACAACCTCATGGTCAATGAGAAATAGTCAAGGAAAAATAAATAAAAAAATAAAAGGGGCTGTGGGGGTCAACCCCTCGGCCAAAAGGAGAGAGTTTAAAGAGAAGAAAATAAAAGAAAATGAGGTTGTGGGGGTTCGATCCCACATCCTCTCAATGCCATTGAGCGAAAAATGAAGTGAAAAGCTAAGGGAAAAAATGAAATGAAGGTGTTGGGGCTCGATCTTGGGTCCCCAAGCCTGTGGACCAAAATAAAATAAATGGAAAATGTAAGTGTTGTCCAAGGGATTCAAAAATCGTTTCCCTTGCTTAAATTCCGTATTGAAACATAAGTCATACGTGAATTAAATGTTCAAGAATAACTAGCGATACGTTTAAATAAAGTGATAGATGTATTGTAATAAATAGAACTTAGAAGTATGAATCATACGATGTATAACACACTAAATCCAAGTAGCATACGTTTAAATATAAGTGAACTAAGATGTATGTAATGAAATGAGGTAACCCTAGAAGGGTTAATTACGAGTGTAAAACACACTAAATGGCCAAGTGCATTGGCATATGATGAAATGAAAACATTCACGTAATAAATGAACATTCACGGGTGAAGTATTATGAAGAGCAAATGTGCTAATTGTTAATGAATGTGATGACAACATGATATGAGGCTAATGTAAAAGATGAGAACAATCTCAAATGAGCCTAAGTAAATGTTACCAAAGCGTACTCACCTATGAGAGTGTAAAGTTAATGAAGAGACCAGTCTCTATGAACACTCTAATGAAAATATTGAGATTAACACACTTAATACTAATGATGAGATGATAAATAATCTATTGAGCTATGATGTCCTCATACTAGAAGCCATCTTCCATGACGTATGAGTTGAATGTAATGGAACTTTATACTGAGCACCGATAGACTAGCTATGAGCGGTGATGCCTTCTTTCGGAAAGGGCGGAGGTTCACGTAACTCTCATGAGATGAGACTGTCCGGCATGCCGGGTATGAGTCTCCTTATATCTCCTAGTCTTCGAACCTATACTGCCAATAAAGGGATTTGGCGGGGTTAAATTCCCATGTACGCTAGCATGTTTTGGGTCACTTTGGCCGGTGATTCCACCTCTTTTCGGTGTGGGGGAGACACTGGATTTCATGATTCTCACATGATCTATTTCGGTTAAAGTTAAAGTTCCCAATGAATGAATGCGGCCAACCTCAAATAATGCACATAATGAAATGAACGATACCAAAGGTGTTAGGATAGGATAATCAAGAGGTGAGCTAGACTCAATTAATGACACTAGGTTATTCTTGATCATTGCACAGCAAACCCGATGAGAGTCTTAAACTACATCCTAGGTATATGTTCACTACTACATACAAAATGAAATGAAGTACGTATGAATGAATGAAGCAGACTCTGTGTTTGCTAACGAAGACTCCCTAGTTCAGGTCCCATATTGAGACCTCATTTTGGGAAGTCTTAATGTTAAGTCCATGATTCCAAGTCTCATGCATATATGATGATGATATGAAGATGTTATGTTTATGCAATATATATTGTGCTATTTGTAAGATGTTATGTGTTGTGTGCAATATGATAATATGATGATGCATGTTACCTCATGGTATGACTTTCCTAATCCAAACTTGGAAAGCTCACTGACTTTCCTAATCCAAATTTGGAAAGCTAACTGACCTTTCTAATCCAAATTTGGAAAGCTCACTGACTTTCCTAATCCAAATTTGGAAAGCTCACTAACTTTCCTAATCCCAATTTGGCAAGTCCACTGATTTGACTTTCCATAATCATGTTGCTAGGAAAGAGCTATTCTTATTCATGCATGTCCTTGGTGTGTGCTTGCATATACCCATACTTAGTACAAGTGTGTACTAATCCCATAAAACTCTATATTTTTAGGTGCAGGCACAGGTGGACGCTAGAGCTTACAGGTTCACGTTGCAGCTATCCGGACGTGGAGCTTTCATCCGGACTTGGTAGGCCCTCATGCTTTCGAGGATGTCTACCGTTATTATCTAGCTTATATGTAGGCTTTAGCTAGTGGAGCATGTTCCACTAGTGTTTCTTTCCACTTTCATTTCAGACTTTGTATTTGTGTCGTTTTGGCAAAAATACGTTTAATGCAATTATGAACTATTTCTTTCATTTGATTATCTCTATATAAGATGGTTGATTTGTCAACGCCTATGATGTTAAGTTTAAAATGTTTAGCATGAAATAATAAAAGAAAAAGTTCAAATTTTCCGCTAAAATTAACCTAGATGAAGTAAGAATGACGTATGTAGGCTTGTCTGCGACCTCTGAGAGGTCAACGACGCCGGTCTCATCTGGGCTCTAGATTCTGGTCGTGACAAAGTTGGTATCAGAGCACTAGGTTAAATTCCGAGGATAGTAAGTTCAGATCAACCACATTGAGTAGTTTCTAAGTCATGGTAGTGAAGTGCACCACTATCCTGGTCTAGATTCCGGTCGTGACAGCTTTGATGCAGATGGCACAGGCCATCACTACTCAGGCGCAGGCCATCACGGCTCAAGCCAACAGAGAGGGTGCTCCCAGGGAGAACCCGCAAGCTAGCACCATGGATAGCAGACTGAGGGACTTCACTAGAATGAATCCTCCAGTCTACTATGGGTCCAAGACTAATGAGGATCCTCAGGAGTTTGTGGATGAGGTCTGCAAAATTCTTTGTGCCTTTGGAGTTGATGAAGAGGCAAAGGCTGAGTTGACTGCATATCAGCTCAAAGATGTGGCACAGGTGTGGTACAGAATGTGGGCAGATGGTCGAGCACCAGGAGATGTCCCCATCACTTGGGACATTCTCAAGACTGCATTTCTTGAGAGATTCTTTCCCAGAGAGCAACGAGAAGCAAAGGTTGAAGAGTTCATCAACCTAAGACAGGGAGGTATGTCGATCAAGAAGTATTCCTTGAAATTCGTTAAACTCTCAAAGTATGCTTCTTCTCTGGTGAAAAATAGCAGGGATGAAATGAGCAGGTTTGTGACTGGCGTGTCGGAGGATCTAGTGGAAGATTGTCGAGCAGCCATGTGGCATGATAACATGGATCTGGGCAGATTGATGGTGCATGCTCATCAAGTGGAGGAGAGCTGTCGAAAAAAGACGGTTCAGGAAGGCAAGAAGCATAAGCCCGCGGATCAGACTGGTTCTAGCTCTGGTAGGGGTTCATTTGGAGTCCAGAACAGGACTAAGTTCAAGAAGCGCTCAGGTAATTCTACTCCTTCCAGAAATTTGAATGCAAAAGTGGACAAGTGTGGCCCCAAAAGGGGAAATGGTAGGAGTGCCCAGCGAAATAGCAAGCCGTGTGGTAAGTGTGGGCATTTGCATGGAGGTGAATGTTTGGTAGGTACTAACGCCTGCTTCGGGTGCGGCAAGAGTGGACATATGGTCAGAGACTGTCCTAAAGTGAGGAATCAGGCCAAGGCAGATGCTCTGCCTCGGCCGAATCCAAATTTTGCAGCCGAACCTCCCAAGAGGAACATATTTTATGCGATGAAAGGTAGAGAAGAGCAAGAGAAGTCAGCTTATGTGGTCAAGGGTAGGTTGCATGTCTTTTCTTTCCCTGTGTATGCATTGTTGGATCCAGGATCCACCTTATCATTTGTTACTCCTTTGATAGCTAGTAGATTTGATGTGCTTCCTGAGATCTTGCATGAGCCGATTCTAGTTAGTAATCCCATAGGGGACGGCATTAGAGCAGAAAGAGTGTATAAAAATTGTCCAATTAACATTCTTGATAGAATCACTCATGCTGACCTAGTGGAGTTAGCCATGGTCTATTTTGATATAATCTTGGGTATTGATTGGATCCATAAGTGTTATGCTACAATAGATTATCGAAACAGGGTAGTGAGGTTTAAGTTTCCAAATGAGTTAGAGCTGGAATGGGAAGGGCGTGGTTCAATCCAGTAGGCCAAATCGTTTCACATTTAAAAGCCAATAAGATGATAGCTAAGGGGTATTTATACCACTTAGTTAGACTCAATGACTTAGAGCAAGAATTCCCTTCCATAGACTCTGTGTCAATAGTGAATGAGTTTCAAGATGTCTTTCCGGAGGATTTACCAGGAATCCCTCCTGAACGTGAGATTGATTTTGGTATTGACTTAGATCCCAACACCATACCAATTTATATTCCTCCATATAGGATGGTACCCAGCCGAACTCAAAGAGTTGAAGTTCCAGTTAAAATATCTACTTGATAAGGGCTTCATCCAATCGAGCATATCCCCATGGGTTGCTCCAGTCTTGTTCGTAAAGAAAATTGATGGAACCCTTAGAATGTGTATCGATTATCGGCAACTCAACAAAGTCACTATAAAAACAAGTATCCTCTTCCCAAAATTGATGATCTCTTTGATCAACTTCAAGGTTCAAGTTTCTTTTCAAAAATAGATCTCCGGTCAGGGTATCACCAATTGAGGGTAAGATAAGAAGACATTCCTAAGACTGCTTTCCGAACTAGATATGGCCATTATGAGTTTCTTTTCATGTCATTTGGTCTCACTAATGCACCAGCCGCGTTTATGGACCTTATGAATAGGGTTTTCCATGAATATCTTGATTCTTTTGTCATAGTATTCATAGATGACATCCTCATATACTCTAAGACTAGAGAAGAACATGAAGAACACTTAAGAAAGACATTGGAAGTACTCTGAGAACATCAGTTTTATGCAAATTCAGTAAGTGTGAATTTTGGTTGAGATCAGTGACCTTCCTTGGTCATGTTGTGACCGACCAGGGTATTGAAGTTGATTAGAAAAAGGTTGAAGCAGTGAAGAATGGGCCGAGACCCCTCACTCCTACAGATATTCAAAGTTTCTTGGGTTTGGCTAATTACTATCGCAGGTTTGTGGAGGTTTTTTCCAATATTGTTGCTCCATTCACAGCCTTGATAAAAAAGAAGGTGAACTTTAAGTGGTCTAAAAAATGTGAGAAGAGCTTCAAAGAGCTCAAAGTCCGACTCACTTCAGCCCCAGTTCTCACATTGGTGAGGAGTGGTGTAGGATACGTGGTATACTGTGATGCTTCCCGAGTAGGTTTGGGATGTGTTCTTATGCAAGATGGCAAGGTTATAGCATATGCATCGAGACAGTTGAAAGTCCACGAGAAGAATTACCCTACTCGTGATCTTGAATTATCTGCGATTGTCTTTGCGTTGAAGTTGTGGAGACATTATTTATATGGTGTACATGTTGATGTATATACTGACCATAAAAGTGTTCAGTATGTTTTTAAGCAGAGAGAATTGAACCTTCGTTAGAGAAGATTGCTAGAACTGCTCAAGGACTATAATATGAGTGTCCACTATCACCCAGGTAAGTCCAATGTAGTGGCCGATGTGTTGAGTAGATTGAGCATGGGTAGCATGTCTCATGTTGATGATGAGAAGAAGCAACTAGTTAAAGAGGTACACCAATTGGCTAGATTGGGTGTACGGCTGATAGATACACCAAGTGGGGGTATTTCAGTTCATTCCAGCTCTTAATCCTCATTTGTTGTAGATGTCAAAGCTAAGCAGCATCTTGACCCAGTACTCACGGTGTTGAAACACTCAGTGTTGAGTAAGCTGAATGAATCATTTTCCCTAGGAGGGGATGGTGTACTCAGGTACCAGAACAGATTATGTGTGCCCAATATTGATAATTTGAGTCCTAATATTATTGCAGAGGCCCATGTCTCCCGGTATTCTATTCATCCAGGTTCTACCAAAATGTACCATGACCTTAAAGAGGTCTATTAGTGGGAAGGTATGAAGAGAGATATTTCGAAGTTTGTGGAGGAGTGCCCCAATTGCCAACAGGTTAAGGCCGAACACCTTAAGCCTGGGGGTCTCACCCAGTCGATTGAGATCCCAACTTGGAAGTGGGAGGCTATAAATATGGATTTTGTGATTGGTCTCCAAAGACCAGGAAACTACATGATTCCATTTGGGTTATTGTTGACAGGATGACTAAGTCTGCTCACTTCATTCGTGTGAAGTCTACTTATAGGGCCGAAGATTATGCCGAGCTGTATATTGATGAGATAGTGAGGTGGCATGGGATTATTTTATCTATCATTTCAGATAGGGGAGCCCAGTTCACTTCTCACTTTTGGAGGTCTTTCCAAAAGAGCTTGGGCACATAGGTGAAGCTTAGTACTGCTTTTCATCCGCAGACGGATGGAAAAGAAGAACGTACCATTCAGACCCTTGAAGACATGTTGAGAGCATGTATTATTTACTTCAAGGGGAGTTGGGATGATCACTTGCCGTTGATTGAGTTCTCTTATAATAATAGCTACCATTCCAGTATTGGGATGGCACCTTTAGAAGCACTATATGGCAGGAGATGTAGGTCTCCAGTTAGGTGGTTTGAGGTAGGAGAGTCTTCCATCCTTGGACTGTGATCATACATGAGACTGTGGAAAAGGTGAGAATGATCAGGGATAGATTGGCTACTGCGTACAGTGTCAAAAATCCTATGGAGATAACAGAAAGAGATATCTTGAATTTGAGGTGGGTGATCAAGTCTATCTGAAGATATCACCCATGAAAGGGGTGATGAGGTGTGGTAAGAAAGGGAAGTTGAGTCCGAGGTATATAGGTCCTTATGAGATCTTGCAGAGGGTAGGAAATGTTGCCTACGAACTGAGGTTCCCACAAGACTTGGCTTTTGTTCATCCAGTGTTCCATTTTCAATGCTTATGAAGTGATTAGGCGATCCAGCATCCATCCTGCCTGTTGAGGGGTGAGGAGTTGATGAGAACCTTTCTTACGAAGAGGTTCCAGTTGAGATTTTAGATCGTCAAGTAAAGCTGCTAAGGAACAAGGAGGTTGCCACCGTCAAGGTACTATGGAGGAACCACCTTGTTGAGGGAGCAACATGGTAGGCCGAGGCCAATATGAGATCCCGTTACCCTCACTTGTTCAGTTTTTGAGGTTAGATATACTCTTCTTAAATCTGATTTTGTTAAAGAAACTCTAAGTTTTAGTACATTAGTCGATTTGGTATTGTAAGTCCATAATCGTGCGTTTGTTATACTTGCATTAAACGAGTAAAAATGAGTTTATGCGTGCATTATGTTGTTGTTTTTGTATAGCATAGACTTGATTTTATGTGTCGCATGAGTTGTGATGTGCATTAAGTTGTGTTGGATTTAGAAGGAAGTTCCTCGATCTAAAACATGAAGCTTAAGGTAAGCTTGAGTAGTATGCATCATCCAAAATATGTGTGAATCAGATATTCACAAACGGTAACGTCTCAAGTATGTTAAAGTGTGTTCGAAATTACCCTCCTTGTTTTAAAGTGATGTATAGTGTCATTCGGGGACGAATGTTCTTAAGGGGGAATAATGTAACATTCCGGAAAATTACATGTCTAGTGAAGAGCCCAATTGGTCTTTAAGAATGTGTATTGGGGGTACATAGGCATCCCAATGCCCAATATTGAGAAATATTGGGCATAGTATAGAAAATTGGCTAAGGGTATTAGCCAATTTCTATATAATATCCAAATAAGCAAAATATTGGGCATATTAAAAAATATTGGCTAAAGGGTGTTAGCCAATTTTCTAATATTAATGAGCTTGTCCAATGAATGTACCTGCAAAGAAGACCCTAGGCTAAAATTCTGTATTCAACCATATCAACACTTTGGGTATGAGGAATCCAAGTGTCAATCCTAGATACCATAGCACATGATCAATTAAAATGATCATGTAGATTAAGAAGTGCTCAAGGACATAGTGAGGATCCTTGGGAAAATAAGTAAACATTCCAAATGAACCATTATGAATAGTTAGGTAGGAAAGTACAAGAAACACATGTGCAAGCACATGTGAAGAAGCGGCCAAGGGAGGGGACCACCCTAACCAAATTTGGTTAGGGTAGTTAGGGGGAAGGCGTGTGCAAGGGTCCCTCCATGTGGGGCCTAACTCCCTAACCAACTATATACTCTAACTAACTGACCCAACTAGCTAACTAACCTAGGACTAATCGAAATAAACCAATTAGTGCACCCGACAACCTAAGACTTAACTGGGTGACACTAACCTAGTAACTAGTTAAAGAGACAACCTTGTACCTAACCTAGGATGGTCCAAAAGGTTAGTTATGGTCCCAAAGACTTAGGGGTACTTTATTAATTACCCTAGGTCCCTTAATTAATTAAATTAACAATTTAATTAATTAATGAAAAATCCAACATTTGGCCGAGACCCTAGCCAATTTTCAGATTTTGGTTAAGTCAAATGGCTCCTATGTTTAGTCAACTTAGGAGGGGCGTTTTAGTAATTAACTAATTAATTTATTTAATTAACTTAACTAGCCTAAGTTGAATGAGTCAAGATCAGTTCCTAAGACTTAGACTCACGTTCAAACACTAGAAATATCACGACTCAAAACAGTGAAGCCAACGAAAGAAAAAAAACAGAAAGTTCTATTGATTCTCTTAGGCGATTTCAAGGTTTTCTTCAAGGTTTCGTGCAAGGTGATCTTCATAGATTAAATTCTACATAAGGTATGGGTTTCTCTCCTTGAATTCTTTCTCCAAGAGTATTTTCCAATCTTGAATCTAGGAAATCTTGAAACTAGGGTTGTTCCTATCGTTCTTGTTGAATGTCCTTCTCCCTAGTCTCCTTGTTTTCGATTCTAAAGATATATGTATATGAACTCTCGATCCTGCTGTTGGTATGTGGTGCTGTCTGTTCTCATGTGTAGGTTTTCGTGACATTTAAATATTGAATGAACCTATAAGTTATGATTCGTATAATGTTAAGTACTACCTAAGTGAGATAAGGAATGTACGATTTGACTAAGTCCAAAAATGTGAAGTATGTTAAGATTCGTTCATGATGTTTACACACTGTTAAATTTATTTCGGTAATGAAGTATGCTCACGGTTACACCTTGGCTTGTTTGAGATGATGAGTTCATTAAAGTGTTTACATGAATTCAATCGACTTGGTTGATAATGATTTGCCTAAACTATGATATAAAATTGGCTAATGAAAATCTCATGAAATTATACTTGAATGAATGTTTGGATTGTGCCAATAAGTTGCCTATGAAGTCATTTCCAAATTTTCTAGGCCAATACTAATTTTATGCCAACCACATATCAAAGTATTGAAATGACAACTTAAGCACACCTAAGATAATTCAATGAATCCATAAGCAAGGGTATGACAATCATTGGGACAAGCCCCAACATGCCCTAACCAAATGAACTATGAATACAAGTATTTCATTGAATGAAGTTCTCAACGTCCATAAATGATGATATGAAGCTACCAAATGAATGTAAGCAAGTAAAGTGAGATTAACATAATTAAAAGTGTCTAAGTTAAGAAAGTGACCAGAATGAGATGTTAAAGGAAGTGAGACAAGTCTCACTTACACCTAAGACTACTATGTTAAGATACTCACGGAAAAGGGTGTTAGAACGTGTTAGACAAGTCTCATTAACACCAAAGATGTTATGTAAGGATAAATTCACATTTTATAAATGTAAAGAAAGGGATGACAAGTCATCAGTAGAGTAAGTAAACCTCAATCTAGAAGCAAGCTTCTATAATGTTTGAGTCAACTCTAAAAGATAAGAAGATAAAAGAAAGTGAGCAAAGCACCGATAGACTAGCTATGAGCTTGTGCTTGCGTATGTAAGTCTCATGAGATGAGGCTCCACTACGGTGGATAAGAGAATCCAAATATCTCCTAGTCTTCGAACTATGTCTAGCCAACATGGAAACTAGCCTGTGGATTCCACCTAAGAGAGCTAGGTATGTTTCAGTTTCACCTTGGCCGATGATTCCACCTCTTTTCGGTGTGGGGAAGACACCGAATTTCATGTTTAGCTCACATGATCTATGTCGGTTAATGCTCAAAATCATTTTCTTCGTTCACTTTTGTCGTGGACCACCCTTTTTCGGTATGGGGTAAACACATGATATGGATTCATTTTAGCTGGTGAATCACCCCTTTTCGGTGTGGGGCAGACACTGGATTTTATGTTAACTTGCATGATCTAGGATTCACTTCGATTGGTGAATCACCTCTTTTCGACGTGGGAAAGACACTGGATTTCATGTAACTTCACATGATCTTAATGCTACGGACTTCTTTAAGAAAGGAAGAAGGAAGAAGAGATGTAATCTCAAAGTGAACTAAGAAATCAAGAGTTTATGAATGCCAATGTTTGATAAGAATGAAGTTTTCTATATGTAAGGGGCATAGCCAATAATGACATCTCATATTATGAAAATGATTAAAGCCAATTAAGATTGGCTTATAATAACCTTATATAATTGGCAAATGACAATAGCCAAATAACGATTGGCTTATAATTACTTCTTATATTAGGTCAACATCGGATAATAGGTTTAACCAATAAAGATTGGCTTACAAAGATTTCATGCCCTAAATTGTAGTTAAATCATTTTCTTAGTCTCTTGGATTACTTACTTGATTCATTGTGGGTATGGGACTACAATGAATCATTTCACTTATAAGTAAAACATAATACCAAAGGAGATAATTGAACTAGACAACAAAAAGAAGAAAAGAACGAAAAAAAAACTAAGTGTCAAAAGAAGAGTTCTCAGGTTTGGTGGAGCAAATTTCAAAATTTTCGCTCGAGTTGTTCTAAAATTATGTTTATGATTATAAGGTCTTGTGTTCATATAGAAAATGAGTTGTGTGCTTTGAATGCATTGAAATACGCCATATTCATACCACAATTCACAAATAACAAACTAGGAAAGTCTAGTGATGTCACTTTTCAGAAATGGCATGTTGTTATAGGAAGAGTTTTCCTTGATCATGAATAGTCCTTATATGTATGTGTGCATACACCCATACTTATTACAAGTGTGTACTAACCCTATACTATTACTATTTTTATAGGTGCAGGTCAGAGAGAAGGTTGAAGACTCATTGAAGCGGTTTGGACTCAGCGATCTCCAGACATTTGGTAGGTCCTCTTGATTTCGAGGATGCTACATCTATCTTTCTAGCATTAGTACTTTAGACATAGCTAGTTTATGTTGTACCTAGAGTTTCTTTCAAGACTTTTATTCGAAGCTTTGTACTAAGGCCATTTTGGCAAATTATTATTATATCTTATTGGTTCTTTCATTTGAATTGCTTAATCGATTGTAGATTGTTGTTTAGTTTGAGCTTATAATATATGAATTCATGTAACTTTTATATGAAGTCTATGTATACTTTATTAGGTTTTAAAAGTTTTATATTTACCACAAATTTAACTATATGAATGTGATGAAAGCTAAGAAGAGGCTTGTCTGCAACCTCTGAGAGGTTAACGACGCCGGTTGCGATCCGGATTCCAGAATTCGGGTCGTGACAGATTCACCGGCTAAAGTGAAATCAAGTCCAGTGTCTACCCCACACCGAAAAGGGGTGTCCACAGCCAAAGTGAACCAAGAACTTTTTTTTTTTTTGATCATTAACCTACATAGATCATGTGAGCTAAACATGAAATCCAGTGTCTGCCCCACACTGAAAAGGGGTGGTCTCACCGGCCAAAGTGAAACCGAATCTACCTAGCTCTCTTAGGTGGAATCCACTGGCTAGTTCCCATGTTGGCTAAACATAGTTCGAAGACTAGGAGATTTTCGCAGACTCTTAGCCACCATAGTGGAGACTCATCTCATGAGACTTACATGTGCTAGCACAAGCTCATTGCTAGTCTATCGGTGCTTTTCTCAATTACTTTTACTTCATAACTTTTAGAGTCGACTCAAACATTGTGGAAGCTTGCTTCTTGATTGAGGTTTACTTACTCTTTGGATAACTTGTCATCCCTTTCTTTACTTGATTAAAATGTGAATTTAACCTTACATTATCATCTTGGTGTTAATGAGACTTGTCTCATGCTTTCTGACACCCTCTTATGTGAGTATCTATAACATATTTGTCTTAGGTGTAAGTGAGACTTGTCTCACTTCCTTTAACACCCCATTCTGATAACTTTCGTAAATTTTAAGTCTTTAGTTATGTTACTACTCACTTCATCTTGTTCAATGTCATTTGGTAGCTTTATACCATTCTTTATGAACGTTATGAACTTCATACATTGTAGTACCTATACTCATAGTTCATTTGGATAGGGTATGTTGGGACTTGTCCCAATGATTGGCATACCCTTGGTTATGGATTCATTGAATTACCTTAGGTATGCTTATATTGGCATATAAGATTAGTATGAATTAGTATTGGCCTAGAAAATTTGGACATGACTTTGCTAGCCAATTTATTGGCACAAGCCAACCATTCATTCAACATTTTTCATGAGATTATCATTTGTCAATTTTATATCATAGTCTAGGCAAAACATTATTAGCCAAGTCGATTAACATTCATATATGTACTTTAGTGAGCTCATCATCTCAAGCAAATTGACATTTAACAGTAACTAAACATCATAATCGAATCATAACAAACTTCATCATCTTGGACATAATTAAGCCTTACAACATTCTTTATTTCGTTTAGATAATATTTAAATCATACGAATCTAACTAATAGGCTTCATTTAACATTTACAAATCAAGAAATCTACACATTAGGATCAATTAGCACCACATACCAACAACATGTTCGAGATCACATCTATATACTTATGAGAATGAAAACAAGGATCACTAGGGAAATGGACGTTCAACAATATCATTGGGAACAACCCTAGTTTCGAGATTCATGGATTCAAAACATTCGAAAGTCCTCTTGGAGAAAGAATTTCAGGAGAGAAACCCATACCTTATGTAGAATTGAATCTACGACGATCCCTTGCACGAAGACCTTCAAAAATACTTTGAAATCGCCTAAGAGAGCCTTTTGTCGTTCTACGTTTTCTTGCATTTTGCTTACTGCCCTAGCGTCGTGAGTTCTTGTGAATGATCGTGGTTTCTAGGTATTCGGAACTGATGTTGAATTATTCAACTTTTGATTAATTAACTTAATTAATAAATTAATTAGGTAATTACTAAAACGCCCCTCCTAAGTTGACTAGACATAGGAGGACCATTGACTTAGCCAAATTCGAAATTGGCTAAGGGTATCGGTTTGACCAAAGCTCTAGTTTAATTTATTTTATTGCTAAATTAATTAATTAAGGGACTTAAGGAAATTACTAAAATACCCCTAAGTCACTAGGACCACAACTAACAACTTTGGACCATCCTAGGTTAGGTACTAGGTTGGTTAAGTTAGTTACGGTGTAGAGTTGGTTAGGAATCTATGGCCCACATGGCTGGACCCGTGCACGCCTGCCCCAACCACCTAACCAAATGCGGTTAGCTTGTAACGTGGCCCCTCTCTCGGCGGTTGCACATGTGCTTGCACATGTGTTGCTGCCCATTTCTCCCAACCGTGCACCCTATGGTTGCATTTTGAAAGTTCACTCCTTGTCCAAGGATCCTCACTATGTCCTTGGACACTGCTTAATCTACATGATCATTTTAATTGATCATGTGCTGTGGTATCTAGGCTTGACACTTGGATGCCTCATACCTCATTGTGCACAACTTAGAAATTAATATTTTAGCTTAGGGTCTTCCTTGCAGGTACAATTCTTAATCAGTGCTTACTCATACTTAGAAAATTGGCTAACACCCTTAGCCAATATTTCTAATATGCCCAATATTATTCAATATTGGGCATTGGGATGCCTATGTACCCCAATACGCATTCTTAAAACCTATTTGGCTCTTTACTGGACATGTATATTTTTCTGGAATGTTACACCATTAGCCATTTCCGGGGGAACCACCGAAACCTCATTCTCTTGTTTATCATTAGGAACTTGAGCATCTCTAGCACCTTGAGCCCCTTCAGCACCTTGAGGAACTTGCTCAACTTGTTCAACTTGAGGATCATTCACATCATTCTCCTCAACCCTCCTAGCCAGTGTCCTCCTTGTATTCATCTCCTATAACACAAGGAAAACCATAAGAAAAGAGTACTCATAACTTTTTACTCTACGGCACGACATAGGAGTAGAAAAGAAGGGAAACTCTATCGTCCTATAGTCTCTCGCCCATATATGTGTCGCGACTGACACCAATGGTCAGGACTCTACTAGACATGGCTTTTTGAGACTTTTGGATCCTATAGAGTACTTCATAACCTTATGCTCTGATACCAAGTTTGTAACGACCCAAGAGTACCCCCTAGAAGTTAGGGCATTCTCGAATTGAAACATGACGTACTCGACCTCTCGGAGATCTTGTACAAGTCCTTTCGTACGATTCATTGCATACATGTATGAAAAGTAGTGCGGAATTAAAACGTTTCACACAAAATAATAATACTTCAAAATATCTCTTTATAGAAAACATAATTAAAGGTTAAGTCTCAAAGTCTCCATCTTAGACATACGAATATTGGGACACGGCCCATACTTCATTATACAGGAAAATAGCTATGTCTATTACAATACTTTCAATAAGGAAAACTAAACATCAAGATGTCCTCGAATCTAGTGAGGACATACCAACTCTTTGCTTGAATGAACACTAATCCAAGCTTCCACTTCGAGACTCCTCTCAAACGCCACCTACACCTTTAGAGATAAACAAAATGTATGGAATTAGTACAAACACTTATACTAAGTATGGCATAATGGATAAACTCATGATAAACGTACGTTTGTATAAAACATGCTCTTTTGATTAAAATATCATAGTATAAGCATAAGATCAACATTTAACACCTTAGAAACATATAAGATATCACATAAGCATTTTATCAAATATTGAAGAATGTTACAATGAACTACGTCACTTTACAGTAAACTAAGTTCAACTTCACAGTGAAATCTTTTAGCTTGCAACCCTCTCACCAAAGGTTATACTAAGACTCACTTAAGTTGGACGAAGAGAGACCACACATGCACCCTCTTTAAGCACACCTAAATGATCCTTAAGACTACCTAAGATAAGATCATTCTTACTCTACTTGTTAAACTCCCTACCTAGAATTACTCTATGACTCACCTAAGTAATACATGAAGAGACCGCCCATACACCCTCTTCAAGCCTACCTAAGCAATCCTCAAAGCTACTCTAGATAAGTACTTTTTTTCATTAACATTCCTTTACTAAAGTCATTTGTTCATTAAGTCATTTAGAAAACATTCATCACTTATGGACATTCACATAATGGTCTTTAAGAAGACCTAGGGCACTCACACACTAACATCTTCAAAGTCTAATCATGCAATGTCTAGATAGCGTCCTATTCCACTACCTAAACTTCATAGTACTTATCCAACACTAGCATGTATCCCACATGATGAGAATAGGCAATAACCGACATAGACCATAATAGCTAGGCATGGAATCCGGAGTCATAAACCTACTCCGATTGAGGGTTTTCTACTTGCCAAGGGTCGAACTAGGATACATCCCATATAGTCACATGGTTAAGGAATATCACGGTCTTTTATGCACTCTAGTCTCCTTCTCAAGTACAGATACATTGTACTCTAGTCTCCTTCTTAAGTAGAGATACAAACCATAACATATTCGCTCGGTGCTAGCCTTTGTTCTCATAGAGTAAGTTCAATAAAAAGGGGCATATGAAAAGGTGCCATCTCTTAGTCATTACCTAGTCATAATGCACCTACCAAAAATGGGTCCACTAGGGCTGCCACTCAATGGTCTATAAGGATAGATCATTCTTAACCTTCTTTCTATATAGAAGGTTCCACATATTAGTCATGCTTAGAAGGGAACCATCTTAGGTCTACCGATCCTAGACTTTCATTAAACATTCATCTTCATATCACATATTCAATAGTGTTCAAGTATCATATAGGAATAACAAAGTCAACCTATCAAGATACACTAGTAACACAACTAGAGACATCACCCTAGTCTATCATGATCACGTATAGTCAATTAGGAGAGTTCAATCTCACACATGCACGTATATCATATAGGCATTCACATTGATCATAATCAAGGCCTAACATGATAATATCACTATTCATAAAGTATTTCTGACAAGTCCATGTTCAATACAATTCGTAAGTAATATCGACGAGGCCACATCATCTCAAGTATTACACATAGCACCGCCACATAAGTGGACCATACAAATCATAACATAAAGATCTAAATTACATATAATAAAGAGAATTAGGGCAGCGTACCACCAATACATTCTCACCACTTCAATCCATAGCTAGATCATCCAATACAATACCAAAAGGCCCTTACCCATGTCCATGATCATCAATTCAATACAAAAGTTACAATCCTCAATGAATCTAAATCAATTCAATATTGATTTATCAATATAAGACAGCCTATACATCAATCATATACAAATTTTACATAATTCAATAGCCCAAGGAAAACTATACTAGAATTCATAAGCATTGAGACATAATCACTTAACCCATAAAATAATCAAAACTAGAATTGCATGGCTTGCATGGTTTTGTAGGAATTATAGCTTTAAAACATTACATTAACATCAATTCAATCCTAAAACATTGATTCAAAACCTTTTATGCAAGAACCCATGGGTAGATCACAAAATTGGAGAAATCATGTTTTTTATCATCTTTGAAAAATCATTGGAATTGACTCCTTGAAGTAAGAGATTTCAAGGATGAATAACCATACCTTAATTGTGATGAAAAGCCCACAAAATTGATGGAGAAAACTTGAGAAATTCTATATTCTTCCTTGGAGCTTCAAAGCTTCAACAATGGAGTTTTGGAGAGAGTGAATGGAGAGGTTTTGTTTTGAGATGAGGGTTTTAGCTTTGATTGATTATATTAGTGGTTTAAATAGGTCCTATAACCTTCCATAATTATCCCCTAAATTACCAAAATACCCCTACACTTATTAGACAAATTAACCAACTCAAATTTGACTTAAAAATGACACAACAAAATCTGGGACTTTACTGCGCGTCACGGAGGTACTTCCAATTCTCATTTTTCGAAAATTCTTGGACAAATGGTTTGTGACAGCCCCGCGTTGCAGGGAAAAACTTTTGCCTACTGCGTGACAGCTGCGCATCACGCAGCAGCATGCTAATTCTTGGTTGCTTGGCAGCTTCGCTGGCCCATGTTTGGGTCCTCCTCGAGGACCCTTTTGATGGTCCCTGGGGTGTCATTCTTGGACGTTTCGACCCTTTGTATGTCATGATATGCTTAGAAACTCTCGGTACCAAATTTTACCTTCAAACCATCCCCTAAAACATCCCTACAAAATACTACGACACACTAGTTCAACTTTGACTAGTTTCCGAACGTCTTGGACGTTCTTGGACGTTTGATATGCAAACACTTCCAAGATTTATATATTGCCTCTAAATATCATTATTAACAATTTTATGACTTTAAAACATCATGACACAAGTGTTAGTATCTAGTTCAACCTAGCTCTTTTTAGGGACGTTACACTTGGTTGGTCCTTGGGGAGTTGTGCCCGGACGTTTCGATTATGAATCAACTCTAATACATGTTAGATACCCTTCCATGAAATTTCATCATTTTCCAACTCCTAAAACTTATTCAAATAGGATAAGGCACACTAGCACCTCATTGAACTAGTTTTCGGACATTGTGTACGTTCTTTGACGTTTTGATTTCTAAACTTCCTAAATGACTTTTATACACTATTTATGACCTTAAAACAGTGTCTAAAACTTTTGACACTCATGTTAGGCTCTAGAACATGTCTTAGACTTTTGGAGTGTTAAAGAGGGTCATATCCTTCCTTAGTTAGCTTGGGTAGTATGTTGAGATGCTTTTTATGGTGTTAGGTCTATTATGGTAGTATGTTGAGATTAATAGACAAGGCTACAAGATAAGTTATCTTGGATTAGGTTAGTCTTGAGAAGTACTTAATTTGGAAGCTAGTATGGGGTGTCATCTATACATTACACTAGTCTGACTTAAAGCTACCTATGAAATGACCCCTACATGATGTATGTTTAGCTTGGATAGTTCCTTGACAATATGAACTAGGTATATTAGATGACTCCTATGATGATATGAACAAGTTGGGTGATTTCAGGATATGCTTAGTGTGTGAAGTATTATGGGATGTTTCACATGCATTGCACAAGTGTATTTTGGGATGGCCTAGGGGCACGGGGCTCATATGGTATGATTGAACTTAGGTTTTAATTATGAAAATGAACTATGATCAAGTATGACCAAAGAGAGGTACTTCGCTTTGGTAGTAATATGGGACTCTACCTTAGCCTTGCACAAGGATACTTGAAGGTGGATTATGATGTAGTTCATAATAGTAAAAACAAAAATTACTTAAGTATGAACTCTTATATACCTTATGATGCTTTAATATGCTTATGATATTCATGATATGCTTATGTCTTTATCTCTTATGATTATGTCTATTGTTGACTAACCCTTTGAGATATCTTATGATAGTATGTAGTTTCCATACTTAGTACATATCGTACTAACGTATATTGCCTACATGTTGTCCATGTAGGGTCTTGAGAAGATAGAGTTGCTTGAAGGGTAGAGTTTCAAGGTTTCCGAGAAGAGAACAAGTGGTGAGTCCTCATAGCTTCGAGGACGAACCTTTATGTTCCTTTATGTTTTCTTAATATTTTAGACTTTATGTGGGCTGCATCCCAAGATGTTTCATTCGTGTCAAATTTAGATGGTTTTTGAGACAATGTTATTTGATATGCTTCCGCTTTTATGAAATACCTTTTTGATTATGCTTAAAGAAAGTTTTTAGATTTACTCCATTTATGCATGATATTATGTAATGAATTCAAGTGTCTTGTACAAGACCTCCGAGAGGTTGAGTACGCCATGTTTCGGTTCGAGAATGATCTAACTTCTAGGGGTACTCTCGGGTCGTAACAAACTTGGTATCAAAGCATAAGGTTATGAAAATGGACTTAGGATGTCTCAAAACCGCGTCTAGTAGAGTCTTATTCATCGGTGTGAGTCGCGACACATCTATGAGAAGGAGGTTATGGGATGCTTCAGAAAGTTTCACTTCTTCCTTCCTCAAGTCGTGCCATAGAGTTTGGCTTTAGTAGGCCCTTTTCTAGGTTATGGATAACACTAGGGCTAATGCTAGAAGGGAAATATATGGGTGTAGGGAGAAAAAGGTTCCTCCCCAAGTGCAAGAGGTGCCTCCCCAAGTGCAAGAGCAAGTTCCTCCTCAAGTTCCTAATGACCCTTCAATAAGGAATGTTGTGCTTGAGGAATTTAGGGCTTCTATGACTTTGTTGGCTCAAGCCTTAACAGCACAAGCTAATAGAGGATAGGTGGCTCTGGCCAATCCTATAGGAGGAATGAGTGCTACAAGAGTAAGGGAGTTCTTGAGAACGAATCCACCGGAGTTCTATGGCTCCAAAGTTTATTAAGAATCGAATGGGTTTATTGATAAGGTGTATAAGGTTCTTGCAATTATGGGAGTGTCTTCCATTGAAAAGGCGGAGTTGGCTGCCTAGCAATTGAAAGATATTTCCCAACTTTGGTATGAGCAATTGAATGATAGTAGACCAATAGGATCGGGATCCATTGAGTGGGAGACTTTTAAGTCGGCTTTCCTTGATAGGTACATTCCAAGGTAATTGAGGGAGGCTAAGTTGGGGGAATTCATAAACCTCAAATAAGGTGATATGAGTGTTAAGGAGTATGCTTTGAAGTTCACTCTTTTGTATAAGTATGCTCCCATCTTGGTAGCAAACCCTAGAGATTTGATGAATAGGTTCATGAAGAATGTCGTACGGCAATTCTTGTTGATGATATGGATATCTCCCAACTCATGGTGTTTGCTCAACAAATAGAAGAGTCCAAAATTAAGAAGGAGAAAAAGAGAAGTACAAAGGAAAAGGATGGATCTGATGGACATGGTCTTTCTAAGAATCGACAAAAGTTTTTCGGACAAGGTTATTCTAATGACTCTAAGAATGAGGATGAGAGGGTGTCTAACCCTAGACCTCAAATGAAGAATGAGTATCCCCCACCTACTTGCCCTAGGTGTGGTAAGAAACATGAGGGTAGGTGTTTGTCCGGCAGAGATGGTTGCTATGGGTGTGTTAAGAGTGGCCACATGATGAGGGATTTCCCTAAGGCAAAGAAAAATGTGAGAGAAGGCAAGAAAGTTGCTACTAATCAGGTGGAAGATGGTCCTCCAAAGAGAAATAGGTTCTATGCTCTCTAATCCAAGGGTGCCCCTCTTCGGTATGTGTCTCTTAGTGATTTATGAAAATCTCAAGAATTTCTATGATAATGATTTTCTTTAATGATTTTTCTTCTCTTAATGATGAAGAATTTATGAATAGAAATACATGAATATCTTATTCCCAAGTGAATGATAAGGAGTCCTTTTCATAAGGTCTCTACATAATTATGTGTGGTTATGTTTAGCTTGGATTGAATTGTTTTCTTGATTTGGGTATGTGCATTTAGGTATAATGCATATACGATGGGCTGCTAGTCTAGATTTGGTCCTATAGAGAAGTGTTTCGTAAAGTTTCATTCGAGGACGAATGTTCCCAAGTGGGGGAGTATTGTTACACCCTCAAAATGAGTTAGGTGTATCTAGAGCCTAAAATGAGTTTCATGAGCTTATAAGGTCCTTATTGACTAAAAATAGTGTCAAGAGTCAGTATATAAAGTTTGAAAGTGTTTAAAGGTCAAACGCCCAAGGACGTCCAAGACGTCCGGAAACTAGTTGAAGTTGAACTAGTGTGTCGTAGTATTTTGTAGAGATGTTTTGGGTGATGGTTTGAGGGTGAAATTGAGTACGGATGGTTCCTACGTGTATCCTGATATTTAAAGGGTCGAAAGGTCCAACAACGATGCCCCAAGGACCAGCCAAAGGTCCCCAAGAAGGACCCAAAGTTGGGCAAGCAATCTGCAGCGCCAGCCAGAATCTGGCAGTGGATGCGCGTCGCACAGCTGACACTGAAAGGGAAAAATTCTTGCCCTGCGACGCAGGGATGTCACAAACCATTCTGTCTCAAAATTTTCCAGAAACAAGATTTGAAAATGCCTCCGCGACGCGCAGTACTCCCAGATTCGGTCGCATCATTTTTAAGTCAAATTTAAGTTGGTTAAAATGTCCAATAGTTGTAGGGGTCTTTTGGGAACTTTATTGATGACTTATTGGCGGTTATTGTAGGTATTTGAGTAGTATATAAGCAACACAATAGCCAATAATACCCTAGACTTCAAATCAAAACCTTTTTCTCCCAAAACCAACATTGAAGAAGAAGAAAAATTACAGCAGCTTTAGGATGAATTCACCAAGGTTTCAAGCTAGGTTTAGGGATCTAATCTAAGGTATGTGAATCTTATTCATCCATGGATTCTTCCATCCATGTAGTCCCCCTATTTTCCCTACAATTGAGAATCCAAAGAACCCCAAACAAGTGACGGTTGTGATTGTATTGTGGGTAAGGTGTGATTCTCATCCCAATAGAGTGGGTAACGTTCACTTATGTTTATGTGATGTTTATGTACTGTTTTTATGGAGTTTTCATGTTGAATTATGACAATTGAACTTGAAGGTGATAATGGTGATTTTAGGCCATTAAAGGCTAGATGAAGGTTTTGTGTTAGTCTTTTTAATGCAATTGTATTTTATGCTATTGGATCATGATTGAATCACCTAGATGTGAATTGAAATAGGTCTAATTAATTAAGGATGATCTTTACCTAGGAATTTGGAATTGAACCTATGTGGTTATGTATGACAAGAATTACCCTATAATATCTAATTGAATAGATTAACATGTAATTGAGTATGAATCATGAAGGACTAAGTATAGTAATTATTTATATGGCTTATGGACATTGTAGTTATGGCATTGGGGGTAATGTCATATCCGGGAATACCTCCTAGATGTAACCAGCGTCATCGTACTCTTCGAGGACTAGGACTAGCCTCTTAGCTTACATCATTACATTCATAGGTCAAATTTAGCAAAAAATTTAAAACTTTTCATTACTTATAATTGTAGGTTTACATAGACCTCTACATACACATAGTGTATATATATGGAGTATACATAGAACCTTCGTATAGGAAGATTACTTAGTCTTCTACTTTTATTGCACATAGATATATAGAATATAACATAGTCTCAAAATAGTCGTTTCATCTCATAACCATCTAACAAGAGTATATCAATTGGGCCTAGCCCATACATCAATAAAATAAGACCACATATAGGTCATACAAATGTTTAGTACTCAAATGAAATGGAAAGAAACATATGATTTGTAATACTAAAACAACTTCATAGCTTGATATTGGCATTGCCCTCGGAAAGTGAGGACCTACCCAACTTGGATGATTAAGAATTACAAGTCTTCTTCAAAGTCGTCTCCAAAAGTTTTTCAATGACCGGAACCTAAAATGTTGGGGAAAAGGAAGAAATGGGGTTAGTACTTGTACTAAGTATGAGACCATATGCACACATACTTTGAAAACATACTAAAAAGTACATTTCGTAAAGTATGCACTTTTCATTAAAAACCATTATGCACATTCAACAAGACCATACCAACCAATAGGACATGTTTATTAAGTCATAAGCATATACGTCACAAGAACAACAACATCAAGTCTAGTCAAGTCAACATGCATGTCATATAATTGAATACATAGTCAAGTAACTCTATCCTCAAGTCATATTAGCAACAAGCATGAATAAGAGTATATTTCAACATAACCAAAGCAATACAATTACCTATGAACCCCTATCAAGTCCACAAGTGCAACGACTAAGCAAAGCCCCATAACCTTACTCAATCATGTAACCCAACAACAATCATGACTAACATACTACTTCACATATTATAGCATTTAAGAGTACATATCATCTTACTTTAACCATATAGACCAACATATATACATATGTGAAACTAATCAATCATATAGTATCAACAATGTGCAAGTTTATCATATACATATCATATATCATCATAAACATATTCATACATAAGAACATCCTTCTAAAACTTCCTTCAAGGCTAACTAGTGCAATGTTTAGGTAGAGTCACATACCCCTACCGAGACTAAGCTAAACCCCTTAGGTTATCTTAGTTAGAGTTCATTCCTTTAGTTCATTTTACTTTTTGGGAACATCTTGCCTTAACCGACATAGACCACATGAGACAATGTGGAATCCGGTGTCATGGAACCATACACCGAAGGAAGGTGGGCTACTTGCCAAGGTAGTACTAAAACATGAACATAGCAACTACGTGGATCCACTAGCTAGTATTCCTATGGGGGCAACATAGTTCAAGAATTAGGAGATATAGTTATGACACTCTTTATGCTACATGCATTATAGTCTCCAATCTCAAGAGTACATTAGTGATCCTACCTTCCCTATGTAGGAAGGGACACTCCTCACTCTAGTTCACTCGGTGCTAAGCTAGAGTCACATTTTGAAATTTCTTTAATGTCTTTATTATTCATCATAGCTTAATGCAGGTCATAGGGTCTAATCCCTTGTATAGTCATTGTCATTAGCTCATTAGGAATTGCATGAGAATATCCTTTCATGGCAACCCTCATATGTGATATTAGAATAACATCATCATCATGTCATAATAAGGCACATAGGTACTTCATAACCAACCTTATATCATTTTATCTTAAGCAAAATGTCACAATCACATAGTCAAGACATTTCAATTCAACATCATACCAACACCTATTTAGGATAATCACAAGGCATGTTTCAATTGAACTACATCATCAATCACAAGCCATCATAATTGAAATATTAGGGTTCATCATGGATTCATCAAGAATTGATCCAATCCCAATAATACCTTACCCTAGTCAATCCATACACGAATTAGAATAGATAAAACAAGTCTAATGATCAATACATTCTTCAATTCCCATCAATTCATGACCAAGATCCAAGATTTAGGAAATTGGAAAGAGAACATGATCAACATGAAATTGCATCAATTAACCAAAAATCTATACTCAATTAGTCATAGGAAATCATAATTCATCATTAATTTGAAGTTTAGAAGAAAACCTATTAGAATCGGAAAACCCCATGGAATTGGGTAATTCAGAAATCAACTTTAAGAGGACCTCTTGGGGAAAGGAATCCCAAGAGTTAAGAACCCATACCTTAATGAAGATTAATCCACAAAATTGAAGTGAATTCCTAGAGAAATTGACCTTCTTTTTCAAGCTTTTTTTCTTTTTCAATGGAGGATTTGGGGAGAGAGAATGTATAGAGAGGTGAGAGCTTTTGGGTTTGTTTTGAGAATTTTGGGTTTGGGTGAGTGATAAATGACTTTTAAATGACCCTTAGGCTATATATAATCACCCCCTAAATTACCCAAAACACCCCTCACTTAAATTGGTCTTTTTGTGAAGTCTAAATATCAAAAATATGATTTTACCGAATTTGGGAAGTGGCTCCGCGTTGCGGGGCCGACATGCATTTTTAAATTTGAAAAAGAGACTTAACCAGTGAGGTCCATGTTGGCTGCGCGTCGCACAGCAGCCCACTGATTCTTGACTTTCGCAGGCTGCTTTTGCAGCCTGCCCGCCCATGTTGGGGTCCTCCTCCATGACCCTTCGGGTGGTCCTTGGGGCATCGTTATTGGACGTTTATACTCTCTATACTACACTCTACCTAACCAAAGTATTTTTAAAATTTTTAGACTTCCTTTGACCCTCCAAAACCATCCCCAAACATAGCGACGCCAACTAGTTCAATTAGGCTAGTTTCTGGACGTCATGGACGTCCTTTGACGCCTTGGCTCTAAAACTTCTTGGTTGAATTCTAGACATTATTTTAGGTCATAAAGCAGTATCTAGACATTAGTACACTCATGTTAGGCTCTATATTAGGCCTTGACTTTTTTGGAGTGTTACATTATCCCCCATCACGAAAATTCATCTCAGAATGACACTAACTTTTAAAAGGGAAATGATAGACTCGAGACTAGCAGCCCAACAAACAATATGCAACATCAACATGAGTTTCAACTCAAATCAACATAACAATATGTCATTTACACAATGACTCAAAACATCAATTTTAACACATAAGGCTCAAGTCACAACTTGAGGAATTTCCTTCTCTTAATAACAACATGAGCTCAACATGCCTTAAATGAGTCAATTATGTCAAAGTTCAACTTACCAACATGCTACATATCATTTCATAAAGACTCACCATATCAAATGCACGACATGACTCAAAACAAGCAAAAGAGCAAAATTGACAATTTTCAAGTTAATTAAGCATGTTTCACTGTAACTGCACTATAACCCATCAAAAATGCACATTTTGCAAAACATCACAAAAATCAAGAAATTTCAATTTTTAGTCATTATTTTCATTATTAATAAGAACTACTAACCTTAGTTATCAAATAGGTGAGGGTAACGGGACTTCATGTCTGCCTCGGCCTCCCATGTTGCACCCTCAACTAGGTGATTCTTCCATAACACTTTTACGGAAGCCACCTCTTTTTTCCTCAATTTCCTTTCTTTCCTATCAAGGATTTGAACTGGAACTTCCTCATAAAAGAGGTTATCCTTTACACCAAGACCCTCAATAGGAAGAATAGACTCGGGATCACCGATACACTTCTTAGGCATGGAAACATGGAAAACCGGATGAATCGAAGTTAATTCACTAGGAAGTTTCAACTCATAGGCAACCTTACCAACCCTTTGCAAGATTTCATAGGGACCCACATAACGAGGACTCAACTTCCCTTTATTGCCAAATCTAATCACCCCTTTCATAGGCGAAATTTTCAAATACACCTTATCACATTCTTCAAACTCTAAGGTCCCTTCTCCTATGATCGGCATAAGACTTTTGCCGACTATAGGCCATTTGCAAGCGATTCCTTATAATATGGACTTTCTCCAAGGTATTATAAATCAAATCGGTACCAAGAAGCGAAGACTCACCTACTTCAAACCATCCAATTGGAGACCTACATATCCTACCATACAAGGCTTCGTAAGGAGCCATAGATATAGATGAATGGTAGCTATTTTTGTAAGCAAACTCCACCAAAGGTAAATGCTTATCCCAATTTCCCTTAAAATCAATAATACAAGCCATAAGCATATCTTTAAGGGTTTGAATAGTATCCTCTGCTTGACCATCCGTCTGGGGATGAAAAGCGGTACTTAACTTCACCTTAGTACCCAACCCTTCTTGAAATGATCTCCAAAACCTAGATGTGAATTGTGCACCCCGATCCGATATGATGGATAACGGAATACCATGGAGACACACAATCTCATATATGAATATCATTGCATAATCTTCCGCCGAATAAGTAGACTTGTAGGGAATAAAATGAGCGGACTTGGTCAACCTATCCACAACCACCCATATAGAGCCATATTTCTTTTGTGTCCAAGGCAAACCTACCACAAAATCCATGTTGATGTCTTCCCACTTCCAAGTAGGAACTTGGATTTCTTGTAGTAAGCCACCCGGCTTTTGATGTTCGGCTTTCATTTGTTGGCAATTTTGACACTTAGCAACAAACTCCGCTATGTCCTTTTTCAAACCTTCCCACCAAAATACTTCCCTAAGGTCATGGTACATTTTTGTCGAACCCGGATGAATAGATTAACGGGACCCATGGGCTTTCTCAAGGATTCGGTTCCTCAACCCATCTACATTGGGAACACACATCTTCCTTGGTACCTCAAAAGACCATCCCCCCCCCTAAGGAGAATGACTGATTAAGCTTACCAAGAACCGATTCCTTCAAATCCATCAATGGTTTATCAAGGTGTTGTTTGGACTTCACCTCAACCATTAAGGATGAATCGGAGTTATGATGGACCGTAAAACCATCATTCGGAGAATCTTCCAACCTCACACCCAATCTAGCCAACCTATGAACATCTTTCACTAGGTCTTTCTTAGCTTCCTCTATATGAGACACACTACCCACGGTCATACGACTTAGATTAGCCGTAACCACATTGGCCTTGCCGGGGTGATAGAGAACACTCATGTCATAATCTTTCAACAATTCTAACCACCTTCTTTGTCGGAGATTCAAATCCTTTTGATTAAACACATATTGGAGACTCTTATGGTCGGTATACACATCAACATGGACACCATAAAAGTAATGCCTCCATATTTTCAAGGCAAATACCACGGCCGCTAATTCAAGATCATGAGTTGGATAGTTTCTCTCATGCACCTTAAGTTGTCTAGAAGCATAGGCTATTACCTTCCCATGTTGCATAAGCACACACCCCAAACCCACTCGCGATGCATCACAATACACAATGAAGCCCTTTGTACCCTCCAGTAGAGTCAACACCGGAGCGGAAGTAAGCCTATCTTTCAAAATTTGGAAGTTTCTCTCACATGCCTCCGACCACTCAAACTTCCTACTCTTTTGGGACAAAGTAGTCAAGGGATATGCAATGGACGCAAAACCATCCACAAACCTCCGATATTAACCCTCAAGACCCAAAAAACTCCTAATGTCGGTTGGAGTCAATGGTCTACGCCAATTTTTCACCGCCTCCGTTTTCCTTGGGTCAACCTCATGTAACATTCCAGAAAATGTACATGACTAGTGAAGAGCCTAGTAGGTTTTTAAGAATGCGTATTGGGGTACATAGGCATCCCCATGCCCATTATTGAGAAATATTGGGCATGTTAGAGAATATTGGCTTAAGGTGTTAGCCAATGTCTACACAAGTAAATTATAATATACGTCGATGTCAAATACTCCAATCTAAGCTTGTTTAGAATTGTACCTGCAATGAAGACCCTAAGCTAAAATTCATGATTATTCGCTTACACGCATTAGGTACTAGGCATCCAAGTGTCAAGCCTAGGTACCATAGCACATAACCATTTAAAATGATCATCTAGATTAAGTAGTGCCAAGGACATTGTGAGGATCCTTGGGACAATAAGTGAACATTCCAAATGAACCTTCCAGAATAGTTAGTTAGGAAAGTGCACGGCAACACATGTGCAAGAAGATGTGCAAGCACATGTGCAACCAGCCAAGGGACCAAGCTAACCGATTCGGTTAGAGCGGTTGGGGACAAGCGCGCGTCCGGGTTAGCCCACGTGGGGCCAAGCTCTCTAACCTGTCCTAGACTCTAACTAACTGACCTAACTAACTAACTAACCTAGGACAAACCAAAAATAACTAACTAATGGACGCGACAACCTAAGACTTAACCGGGTGACATTAAGACAAGTAACTAACTAAGAAACATCCTAGTACCTAACCTAGGATGGTCCAAAGGGTTGGTTATGGTCCTAACAACATAGGGGTACTTTAGTAATTACCCTAGGTTACTTATTTAATTAAATTAGAAACTTATTAATTAATTTAAATGGACAAAACCGAAACCATTAAGCAAAACTCCAGATTAAGCTAAAGTCAAGGTTCTCCTATTTTTAGTCAATTTAGGAAGGGCATTTTGGTAATTAGCTACTTGAGTTATTTAATTAAGTTATTTAGTCTAAGATGAATTAGTTAATATTCAGTTCCTAAAGACATAGACTCACGTTATTCATCACAAACCCTACAACTAAAATCAGTGAGAAAACGTAAAGAAACCCTAGGCGATTTCAAGCAAGTTCTTTAAGGTTTTCGTGCAAAGTGCAAGGTGATCTTCGTAGATTTAACTGTACAGTAAGGTATGGGTTTTATCTCCTGGAATCCTTTCTCCAAGAGGCTTTTCTAACATTTTGAAATCAAGAATATCGAAACTAGGGTAGTTCCCAATGAATCGCATGTTCATCTCCCTAGTTCTCCTTATTTCCGATTCTAGTAGTTTGTTTAAATGTAAATCTTGAGCATGTTGTTTGTATGTGGTGCTAACTGATCATTATGTGTAGGTTTATGTGATTGATAATTTCAAAATATACCTACATGTTAGATCCGTATGATTAGGGTGTTATTTACATGAGATAATAATGTTGTAATGCCTACTTGTGTTCGAGAAGATGAAATTGTTATAAGTTGTTCATTGGATTGATTCATAGGCTAATTAAAGGTTAAACGTTGGCTTGTTTAACATGATACATTATTATAATGTATTTATGAAGTAATTGGCATGGCTAGTGATAATGTTAGGACAAGTATCTAGTGAAATTGTGATTTATGCCAACAAATTGGCTAGCAAAACTATGTCCAATCATATTACTTCCAAATCATGTAAAGTCATACCAATCTACATCAATGAACTCATAACATAGGGTATGTCAATCAATGGGAGAAGTCCCAACATACTCTATCCACACGAACTTGTGAACGTAATAGCATTGAATAAGTAGTTATAACTTTCATAAAAAATTGTCCAAAACTACCAATAAACATTGAACAAGTTAAGGTGAGTAATGAAATAACTAAAAGCTTAAGTTATGAAATTGACCTAATATAGAGTGTTAAAAGAAGTGAGACAAGCCTCAATTACACATAATCGATTATGTCAATTTACTCACATAAGAGGGTGCTAGAGTCCGTGAGACAAGTCTCACTCGCACCATGATGATAATGTAAGACTTAAGTTCATATTCATCAAGCAAAGAAAGGGATGACCAGTCATCCATAGAGTTAAGTAAACCTCATAACTAGAAGCAAGCTTCCATAATGTTTGAGTCAACTCTAAAAGATATAAAGTGAAATAGATCTGAGCTTAGCACCGATAGACTAGCAATGAGCTTTTGCCAGCACATGTAAGTCTCATGAGACGAGATCACCACCTATGTGGACCAGGGTCTCCGTGTGTCTCCTAGTCTTCGAACTATGTTTGCCAGCATAGGGGAACTAGCTAGTGGATGCCTCCACCTAAGAATGCTAGGCAGTTCGGTTTCACTTTGGCCGGTGATTCCACCTCTTTTTGGTGTGGGGAAGACACCGGATTTCATGTTTAGCTCACATGATCTATGTCGGTTAAACCTTAGGAAAGTATTCGGTTCACTTCAGCCGTGAACCCTTCTTTTCGGTGTGGGGAAGAAACTGACTTGGTTTCACTTTATCCGGTGAACCTCCCTTTTCGGTGTGGGGTAGACACTGGACTTGGTTCAGCTTAACCGTTGAACCACCCCTTTTCGGTGTGGGGGAGACATTTGATTTCATGTTAGCTCGCATGATCTACTTCCGTTAATGCTAAAGAATTCTTTAAAGAAAGTAAGAAACAATGAAAGTAGCATGTTCACAGTGAACAACAGATCAAAGAAGTAGAAACGTAAGTTCAAAGTGAGCTAAGTAGGTAAGAGCTTAAGAATGTCAATCACCAGCGTTTGATAAGAATGAAGTCTTAACAAGTTAGTGGTTTATGCCAATATTGGAGTATGAATATATGCCTAAAATATTTATATATTAGGTTAACAACCAATTAATGGGCATAGCCAATAAAAATTGGCTTATAAATACATTCATACCCAATTTAAGAAGAATGAGAAATCTAACTTGTAAGTAACGTAGCCAAATCATTTCCTTAGTCTTGTGAATTACTTACTCGAGTCATTGTAGGTATGGGACTACAATGAATCATTGCACTTACAAGTAAAACATAGGATCAAAGGAGATCATTGAACTACACAACAGAAAGAAGAAAAGACTGGAAAATAAACTAAGGCTGGGAATAGGAGCTCTCGGCCTAAGGGAGCAAAATCATAAAGTTTTGTTTGAGTTGTTCTAAAATTATGTTCATGATTCCAAGGTATTATGTTCATATAGAAAATGATTTGTATGCCTTAATTGCATGAGAACATGTCATATTCATAGCATGAATCAGATATAACGATTTAAGAAAGTAAAGTGACTTAACTTTCCATAAACGGCATGTTGCTTTAGGAAGAGCTTTCCTTGATCATGCATAGTCCTTATGTGTTTACGTGCATACACCCATACTTAGTACAAGTGTGTAATAACCCCATATATTATTACTATTTTTATAGGTGCAGGTCCAAGAGAAGATTGAAGGTTCGACGAAGCGGTTTGGATTAGCGATCTCCAGACTTAGGTAGGTTCTCTTGAGTTCAAGGATGCTACATTTATTATTCTAGCTTCGTACATTAGACATAGCTAGTGGAGATAGTCCATAGCATTTCATTTCAAACATTTGTTCAGAGTGTTGTAAGAAGGCCGATTGGCGAACTATTATTATTATTATTATTATTATCTATTTTGATTGTTTAATCTTTAATAGATGGTTGATTTAGTTTGAGCTCATTAGAATATCACTCTTATGCAGTATATATATGAAGTCTATGTACACTTCAATAAGTAATTAAAAAGTTTTAAATTTTCCGCAAATTTAATTGTATGATTGTGATGAAAGCTAAAAAGTGGCTTGTGTGCGACCTCTGAGAGGTTAACGATGCCGGTCTCATTCGGATTCCAGAATCCGGGTGTGACACCTCAACTCTCTCACTAGAGATGATATGACCAAGAAATGCCCCCGACCTCAACCAAAACTCACATTTTCTATACTTGGCAAACAATTGATTCTCCTTAAGCACTTGTAACACCACCCTCAAATGGTTCATGTGATTACCCTCATTTTTCAAATGTACCAAGATGTCGTCAATGAAAGCAATGACAAATGAATATAGGTAACTTCGAAACACCCTATTCATGAGATCCATAAACGTCACCGGGGAATTAGTGAGACCAAAGAACATTACTAAGAACTCATAGTGACCATATCTAGTCCGAAATACCGTCTTTGGTATATCCTCACCTCTCACCCTAAGTTGGTGATACCCCGATCTCAAGTCAATCTTAGAAAAGTAGCTTTCCCCTTGGAGTTGATCAAACAAGTCTTCAATCCGAGGGAGAGGATACGTGTTCTTAATAGTGACTTTATTGAGTTGGCGGTAATCAATGCACATTCTAAGGGACCCATCCTTCTTCTTCACAAACAATACCGGAGCACCCCATGGAGAAATACTAGGTCTAATGAAGCCTTTGTCTAGTAGATCTTTGAGTTGAGCCTTCAACTCTTTCAATTCGGCCGGAGCCATCCGATAAGGAGGAATTGAATGGGATTTGTATCCGGTAACCAGTCGATACCAACATTAATTTCCTGTTCAGGAGGAATACCGGGAAGATCATTAGGAAAGACCTCCTGAAATTCCCTTACTACGAGGACCGACTTAATGGGAGGAATTTCGGAGTCCAAATCTTGGACTTTTACTAAATTGTATAAACACCCTTTAGAGATTATTTTACAAGACTTAAGACAAGAGATGATACGACCTCTAGGAATAGAATTTCCCCCCTTCCACTCTAAAACGGGCTCATTTGGAAAGTTGAACTTCACCATTCTCGTTCTACAATCTATAGAGGCAAAGCAAGCATGCAACCAATACATACCCAATATGATATCAAAATCAAGAATATCAAGTTCTACTAGTTCAACATAAGTAACTCTATTGGGCAACATTATGGTACAATTCCTATAAACCCTCTTTGCAACAACCGACTCACCCACCGGGGTAGACACTATAAAAGGTTCATGCAAAATATCGAGCAAAATGTCAAACTTTTTAGCTACTAGAGGAGTAACAAATGATAAGGTAGCGCCGGGATCAAGTAAGGCATATACATCAATAGAGAAGACATACCGGTCACCACATCGGGAGAAGTCTCTTGCTCACCCATAGAGCGGAGAGCATAAAAGCAATCCTTCTTCAGAGCCTCATTTGAACAACTTGCTTGCCCGCTACCCTTGTCTTGACTATTCACATTAGGTCAATCCCTAACCTTGTGGCCACTCTTTCCACAACCAAAGCTCTTGGCACAACCAAAGCAATTACCCGTTCCAAATAAGCACTCCCCTACATGACCTTTTCCACATTTGGCACAAGTGCGCTTCTTGTTTGGTGAACTAGTATCCCTTCCCTTCTTAGACTTAGGGTTAGACACCCTATCATCCCTAGACTTAGGGAAATTGGAAGGAACTTGATTAGAAACCCACTTCTTAAACCTAGGCTTGTCTTGAATCTCAAGCCTATTCATTGAAGAACCACCATCAAAAGATTTTGCCCTCTTAGCATCTCTATTCTTTCTCTTAGCCCTTGCCTCTTCTACATGTTGGGCATGAACCATGAGACGAGCAATGTTCATGTTTTCATGTAGCATAGCCGAATGACACTCATCTTGCAAATCATCCGACACCCCCATCACAAAATGGCTCATTTCATCCCTAGGATCGGAAACCAAAAAAGGAGCATATTTTGACAATTTAGTGAATTTCAAGGAGTATTCAAGCACACTCATACCTCCTTGATGAAGGTTGATGAACTCCACCACTTTAGCTTCCCTCTTCTCCCTAGGAATGAACCGATCAAGAAAAGCCTTCTTGAACACTTCCCAAGTCACCGGTCCACCCCTTAATAGCCTATTGTCCCTCCATTGGACATACCATGCTTGAGCCACATCCTTAAGTTGGTAAGTGTCTAACTCGGCCTTCTCACTAGTAGAAAACCCCATAGCATAAAGGATCTTGTAGATTTCATCGATGAACTCTTGGGGGTCTTCTTCAACCTTGGGCCTGAAGAAAGTAGGAGGATTCATCCTAGTGAATCCCTTATATGGGAGGCCATGGTAGCAACTTGTTGGTGTGCTTGGGGTACAACCTCCCGATTAGCTTGGGACGTCATGGCTTGGGCTTGAGTAGTGGCGGCTTGTGCTTGGGTAGTAATGGCTTGGGTCATTTGGAAGAGAGCGGCCCTTATGTTCTCATCCGTCAAAGGAGGATGATTGACTGGGGCATGGTCATCATTCACATCTCCCTCAAGAGGAGGAACTTTATTACCACGGGGAGGAACTCCCGCATTGGCAATCTCTTCTTCAAGTTTTGTGTCGCATTCGTTCGAGTATTAATTGCCTATAATCACAGTAATAGAATTAGATGCAAAAGCACATATACCTAACACTCTAAAGGCACGCTATTAGACTTCCAAGAAAGTGAGAGTTTCCTAAGCATCATACAGATTCCTATTCATAAATGTGGCGCGCTTCACAATTATAAGTACGAATCTACATAGACGTGGTTGAGAGAGACATCGAATCAAATATATTTAACATCATCCATTGATGCCAAGTTTGTCACATCAAGGAATACCCCCTAATGTAACCGGCGGCGTCATCATCTTCGAGGACTAGGACTAGCCTCTTAGCTTACATCATTACATTCATAGGTCAAATTTAGCGGAAAATTTAAAACTTTTCATTACTTCTAATTGGAGGTTTACATAGACCTCTACATACCAAGTATACATAGACCCTTCATATAGGAAGATTACTTAGTCTTCTACTTTTATTGCACATAGATATATAGAATATAACATAGTCTCAAAATAGTGGTCTCATCTCATAACCATCTAACAAGAGTATATCAAATTGGGCCTAGCCCATACATCAAATTGAGATATTGCCTGAAGTTTTGCATGATCCTATAGTGGTTAGTACACCTTTAGGAGAAAATGTAAGAGCTGATAGAGTGTACAAGGATTGCCCAATAGTTGTATGTGGAAGGACTATGTGTGCAGACTTGGTTGAGTTACCTATAAACGATTTTGACATCATTCTTGGCATGGACTGGCTTCATAGTTGTTATGCTTGTATGGATTGCCGTAGTAGGGTTGTGATATTTCGTTTCCCTAATGAGGTAGAGCTGGTCTGGGAAGGGTATAACTCGAGTCATCCTAATCCCTTGATTTCAAACCTTAAAGCCAATAAAATGATGTCCAAGGGATTACTATGTCATCTTGTGAGTGTCAATGATTTAGATTGTGACATTCCTTCTATAGACTCAGTGCATGTAGTGAATGAGTTCCCATATGTGTTTCCTGATGATTTGCCTGGAGTTCCTCCCCCTCGAGAGATTGACTTTGGTATAGACTTAGAACCCGATACTAAACCAATTTCGATTCCTCCTTACAGAATGGCTCCAGGTTAACTCAAAGAGTTGAAGCTGCAGTTAAAAGATCTCACTGATAAGGGTTTCATTCAGCCGAGCATATCCCCTTGGGGCGCTCCAGTGTTGTTTGTGAAAAAGAATGATGGAACCCTTAGAATGTGTATCGATTATCGGCAGCTCAACAAAGTCACTATCAAGATAAGTATCCACTTCCTAGAATAAATGACTTATTCGATCAGCTCCAAGGGTCTAGTTTCTTCTCTAAGATTGATCTTCGTTCAGGGTATCATCAGCTTAGGGTTAGGGATATAGATATCCCAAAGACAGCCTTTCGTACCCGTTATGGTCATTATGAGTTCTTAGTCATGTCATTTGGTCTCACTAATGCACCAGCTGCATTTATGGACCTCATGAACCGAGTCTTCCGTGAATACCTTGATTCTTTCGTCATAGTATTCATTGATGACATCCTCATCTACTCTAGGACCAAGGAAGAGCATGAACAACATTTGAGACTAACCTTGCAGGTACTTAGACAACATCAGCTATATGCCAAATTCAGCAAGTGTGAATTCTGGCTTAGATCAGTGACCTTCCTGGGTCATGTTGTGTCCGATCAGGGTGTGGAGGTGGACCCCAGGAAGACTGAGGCTGTGAAGAACTGGCCAAAACCTCTTACTCCCATCGATATCCGTAGCTTTCTGGTATTGGTTGGTTTAGTACCGCAGGTTCGTGGAGGGTTTTTCTTCCATTGCTACCCCACTGACAGCTTTGACTAAGAAGAAGGCCAAGTTCGAATGGACGGAGACTTGTGAGAAGAGTTTCCAGGAGCTCAAGGACAGACGCACTTCAGCCCAGTGCTTACTTTGCCTAAGTGTGGTGAGAATTACACTATTTATTGTGATGCATCTAGGGTTGGTTTGGGTTGTGTTCTTATGCAGGGTGGTAAGGTGATAGCTTATGCGTCCAGACAACTCAAGGTTCATGAGAAGAATTATCCCACTCATGACCTGGAGTTGGCAGTTGTGGTCTTTGCATTAAAGCTGTGGAGGCATTACTTGTATGGAGTGTAGAGGTGTTCACAAACCACAAGAGTCTCCAGTATGTGTTCACACAGAGAGAGTTGAATCTACGTCAGCGGAGATGGTTGGAGCTGTTGAAGGACTATGATATGAGTGTCCACTACCATCCAAGTAAAGAAAATGTTGTAGCTGATGCTTTGAGTAGGTTGAGCATGGGGAGTACAGCCCATGTTGATGAGGAGAAGAAGGATTTGGTGAAGGATGTACACAGACTGGCCAGACTGGGTGTGCGGTTGATGGCTTCTACTAGCGGGGGTGTTTCAGTTCATCCTAGTTCTGAATCATCCTTGGTAGTTGAAGTCAAGAAGGGTCAGCATCTTGATCCTGTTTTGATGGAGTTAAAGGACTCAGTGCTGATAACGATGAATGAGTCCTTTACTTTGGGCGGTGACGGCATACTTAGATACCAAGACAGGCTGTGTGTACTAGATGTGGATAATTTGCGAACCAAGATTGTTGCAGAGGCCCATGGTTCCAGGTATTCGATACATCCAGGTTCCACCAAGATGTATCATGACCTCAAGCAGATCTATTGGTGGGATGGCATGAAGAAGGACATTGCTGAGTATGTGGACAAGTGTCCTAATTTTCAGCAGGTTAAGGACAAAAACAAAAGTTCTTCATACTTGAAGAACTTACACGCAAAATTACAAATGACAAAGCAATCCAAAAACGTAAAGCAAAACGTTAAATTCTCATCGGGTAAGGTGTGAGATTCGTTAGTGGACGTTTGGTTTGGGGTGGATTTGGAAGCAAGTTGAAGTGTTGAATGACGTGAAATCAGGTATGGGTTTCTTCCTCTTGGTCTTTTTCCCAAGAGACCCTTAAGTCTCAGATGAATCTACTGTGAAAACTAGGGTTGTTCCCCATTACATGTTCCCTGTCACTAGCTCTTAATGATCTTAGGTTGGTATGTCTGCTGGTAGATTAGGCGTGTAATGTGATGTTTGTGATGAATATGTTGATGAAACTGTGTTCGGAATTGTATGGCTGATAATTTATGTCTTCCAAAATTATGTGAAAAATTATGTGTGTGCAATGTGTAAGCCGTGACATATACTTTCGGTTTGAAGTTCGAAAATGACATGTTTTATGGTTGTATTTGACATGCACAAACTTGTATAAATCATGTTCATATGAGGTGTAATGTGGCTGATTGGAGTGGAAAACTCTTAGCTAAATGTAACTACGAAACTACACCTAAAAACATACTAAATGATCCATGAATTACCCTAAGAACTAACGTACAAATGTTGATAAAAAGGAGCTCAAAAACATGACCAAATTTCCAGCATTTTATAAGCTTACTTTCGGCCAAACAAGGATGAACAATCTGAAAATGAGTGTAAAATAGGTGAGGTCGCTAGGGATTGAACCTGAGACCTCACACAAAAAAAATCATTAAACGCATAAATGAGGAAATGGGGTTAAGGGGAATCGAACTTGGGTGCCCTTGACCGAAAATGATAATATTTCACTAAGGCATACTGTAATTAATTAACATAAAAAGGAGTGAGGCACACGGGATTCGAACTCGAGTGCCCTTAGCCGACTCTCCTAAACCTAAAATGGAAATAAAGAAATGAGAGGAGTGGGATTCGAACCCACAACCTCTCGGTCAAACAAGAGAGCAAAGAGAAAAATAATGGAGAAAAATAAATGTGGAGAGTGGGGATTGAAACCCCAACCTCTTGAATGGATGAGAGAGTTAGGAGAAAAATAATGGAGAAAAATAAATGTGGAGAGTGGGGATTGAACCCCCAACCTCTTGAATGGATGAGAGAGTTAGGAGAAAAATAAAGGAGAAAAATAAATGTGGAGAGTGGGGATTGAACCCCCAACCTCTTGAATAGATGAGAGAGTTAGGAGAAAAAAAGAAAGGAAATATTATGGGGCTGATGGGGATCGAACTAGGGTCCCTCAAATCTAAAAAATGCAATCACCAAGTTTAATGTAAGATAAGTGTTGCCCAAAGGTTTCGAAATCGGGTCCCCTTGCCCAATTTCGTATTGACACATAAGTCATACATAAACAATTATTTAATGAATGTTGCCTCTAAAGATCGAAATCAATATCTTGGCATACCTACAAGATGCATAAGTCTTGTACCACATAATCTTGGGTAAATATGAATCACTTAGATACACTATGAATGAAGCCTCATGGCTTGTATATGTGGACTCATAAGTCTAGCATACATTTAAAAAGTAAGTGAACCTAAGATATTATATGATGAGATAATGAAACCCATAGGGGTCAAGTAAGAGTGTGACACACACTAAAGAGCCAAGTGCATTGGCATACGATGAAATGAACATTCACGTAAAGTGGTGAGTAATTATGAAGAGTAAATGTGCTAAAGTTAAAGAATGTGGTGACAACATGATAAGAGGCTAATGTGAAAGATGAGAGCAATCTCAAATGAGCCTAAGTAAATGTTACCAAAACGTACTCACCTATGAGAGTTTAAAGTTAATGAAGAGACAAGTCTCTATGAACACTCTAATGAAAGTATTGAAGTTAATGCATACTTAATACTAATGATGAGATGAGAAATCATCTAATGAGCTATGATGTCCTCATATTAGAAGCCAGCTTCCATGATGTATGAGTTGAATGTAATGGAACTTTATACTAAGCACCGATAGGCTAGCTATGAGTGGTGATGCCTTCCTTCGGGAAGGGCGGAGGTTCACGTAAATCTCATGAGATGAGACTGTCCGGCATGCCGGGTATGGGCCTACTTATATCTCCTAGCCTTTGAACCTATACTTCCAATATAGGGATCTAGAAGGGTTCAATTCCCTATAATACGCTAGCATGTTTTGGTTCACTTTGGCCGGTGATTCCACCTCTTTTCGGTGTGGGGTTATACACTGGATTTCATGATGCTCACATGATCTATGTCGGTTAAGGTTAAAGTTCCCAAATAAAGAATGAGGCCAGCCTCAAAGAATACACATAATGAAATGAACGATACCAAAGGTGTTAGGATAGGATAATCAAGAGGTGATCTAGACTTAAGTAATGACACTAGTTTATTCTTGGTCATTGCACAGCGAACCTGATGAGAGTCTTAAACTACATCCTAGGTATGACTGGTGGTTGCACTAGTATATGAAAAAAATGAAATGAAGTACGTATGAATGAATGAAGCAGACTCTGTGTTTGCTAAAGAAGGCTCCCTAGTTGAGGTCCCATATGTTGAGCCCTAATTTTGGGAAGTCCTAATGTCAAGTCCATGATTCCGAGGTGTCATGACATATGAAAGAATGATATGAACTATGTGATATGATATGTGCAATATGTTATGTGCTGTTTGCAAAATGATAAGTATGATGATGCATGTTACTCTCATGGCATGACTTTCCTAATCCGAATTTGGCAAGTCCATTGACTTGACTTTCCATAATTCATATCGTTAGGAAAGAGCTCTTCTTAATCATTCATGTCCTTGGTGTGTGCTTACATATACCCATACTTAGTACAAGTGTGTACTAATCCTATACAACTCTACATTTTTAGGTGCAGGCACAGGTGGACGTTAGAGCTTACAGGTCGACGCTGAAGCTATCCGGACGTAGAGTATTCATCCGGACTTGGTAGGCCCTCATTCTTTCGAGGACGCTTGCCCATTATATTCTAGCTTAGATATAGGTTTGAGTTAGTAGAGTATGTTCCACTAGCGTTTCTTTCTCATCTTATTCATACATTGTATTGGTTCCATTTTGGCAAGTATACACTTAATGCAGTATTGAACTATTTCTTTAATTTGATGATCTTAATACTAGATGGTTAATTGTGAACGTTTATGAGTTTAAGTAGAATGTCTTATAGGAATGTTAAGTAACCAAAAGTTCAAATTTTCCGCTAAAATTAACCTAGATGAAGTAATGATGACGTATGTAGGCTTGTCTGTGACCTCTGAGAGGTCAATGACGCCGGTCTCGTCTGGGGTCTAGACTCCAGTCGTGACACTCTCAGAGGTCTTGTACAAGCCCTTTCGTATCGTTCATCGCATACACATATATGAAAAGTAGTGCGGAATTAAAACTTTTCACAAACTTTGGAATATCTTTAGAAATATATTTCATTAGAAATCATAGGAAATACTAAGTCTCATGTCATCAAATATTAGACTCGAAATATACTTGGGACACGGCCCATACAATTGAAATACAATACTACTAAGTCTATTACAATACTTCAATAAAGAAACTCTAAGATAATGATGTCCTCGAGTCAAATGAGGACATACTTTAAACTTGCTTGAAGGATCCAATAATCCAAGTTTCGCTCCTAATTAGTACCTTCACCTATGTATCAGTTTAGAGATAGAAAATATATGGAATTAGTACAAACACATGTACTAAGTATGGCTTAATGCATAAAAATCATGATGACGGACATTTAATGGAAATATGCTCTTTTTGATTAAAATATCATAGTATAAACATAAGAACAACATTTAACACCTTAGAAACACATAAGATAACACATAAGCATTTAACCATATTTTTATGGACGTTACAGTAAGCCATATCATTGTTACAGTGAATTCCTTCACTATTACAGTGAACTTCTTCAACATTACAATGGATCATTTCTAGTATGCAATCCTCCCACTAAAAGCTATCATATGACTCACTTAAGTAAGACAAAGAGAGACAGCCCATACACCCTCTATAAGCATACCTAAATTGTCCTCAAGACTACTTATAATGACATGAACACACTTACAATACACCAAAACACATAACATGTATATCATGACATTCACTTCACCAAGGTTATCAAAAGACTTACTTAAGTAATTCTAGAAGAGAACGTGCATACACCCTCTTAAAGATTACCTAAATAATCCTTAAGACTTCCTAAGATTAGATCATGTCTACTTTATCAACCAAACTTTCCTAACTAGAGTCATTCTTAAGACTTATCTAGATAAGACATGAAGATATCATCCTTTATGCCCCCTTCATACTTTAACTAGGAAATCTTTAGAGTCACTCTAGATTAGGTACTCATTCATTTACATACTTTCTAACATAAGTCATTACTTCATTAGTTCATTAAGAGACATTTATCACGTAAAGGACATTCAAGAATGGTCTTGGAGAAGACCTAGGGACTCATAACTAACATCTTCAAAACCTAAAGGTGCAATTTCTAGGTAGCGTCACATACCACCACCTAAACTTCATAGACTTCTCAAATACTAGTAGGCATCCCATATGATGAGAATAGGCAATAACCGACATAGATCATGGTAGCAAAGCATGGAATCCGGAGTTGTAACCTACTCCGATGGAGCGTGTTCTACTTGCCAATGGTAGAACTTGGACACATCCCATGTAGGCACATGGTTCGGGAACATGATGGGTTTCTTTGTCCTCTATTATCATCTTACAAATAGAGCTACTTCCCATACCATACTCAGTCGGTGCTATCCTTTGATCTCATAGATAATTCACATAAAGGATCACATGAAGGGGTTTCATATCTGGTTCATAATCCAATCACATTCACCCTACCAAAGAGGTCCCCTGGGGCTTCCTTACAATGGCGAAAAGGATAGATTAATGACTTTCCTAAGAATGATTTCATGTCATTCCATCCAACCATTACTAAGTCCATCACTCACACAAGAAGGATACCATTACGGCTTTCGACTTCAAGCTTGTCTTAACTTTCTTTCTCAAAGGTTCCACATAAGTTGATCTTCTCACTATGTTCAAGGCCACGTATCATTCATTCATACAAGACTAAGAGGCTTTAGAATCCTAAGTCAAGACATCTCATATTCACATTCATGCATGTATCAAGTAAGGGACACAAGTCTACCACACAAGACACACCAATTCTTCACTTTACCACATATAGCATATCATTCTAGAAACACATAGGAATAACCATTATCATATATAAGTCACCCTATACACTACTATAACATCATTAATATAACCATCATAGACTCATAGAGTCAAGTAGAAATAATCATGCATCAACTCTAAGACTACACACATAAGGACATAGTCATAGTCTAACATGATTACCTAATATCAATAGAAGAACACATACTTTCACCTTAATAACAAGTAGATGAATATGACCATACTTCACATAAATCAACTACACAAATCATGCCGACAAGGCCATGATCTTCATAATAGATAAAGTAACGCCGACAAGGCCACATCATTCACAATTATAACACATAACACCACCACCATAAGTGTACCATACCAATCACAACATAATTCAAGACCTACATTACACAAAATAAAGAGAATTATGGAAGCGTACCACCAATCCATTCTCAACACTTCAATCCATAGCTAAATCATCCAATTCAATACCATAAGGCCCTTACCCATGGCCATGATCATCAATTCAATACAAAAATCATAATACTCAATGAATCTAAGTAAATTCAATATATATTTATCAATATAAGACAGCCTATACATTATTCACTACAATTCTTACATCATTCAAAAGCCCATAGAAAACTGCATTAGAATTCATAAGCATTAAGACAAGATCATCACATCCAAAATATAGCCAAGTTGAAGAGATTATGTTTTGTATTGGTTCATGAAGATTTTAGGTTAGAATCACCTAATTAACATCAATTCAATCATAAATCAATGATCTAAAACATTTTATGCAAAGACCCATGGCTAGAATTCAATTTAGAAGATTTCAGGGTTTGGATCATATTTGAAATTCATTGGAATTGACTCCTTGAAGAAAGAGATTTCAACGATGAAGAACCATACCTTAATTGTGATGAAAAGCCAAAAGATTGATGTAGAAAAACATGGAAAATCTATCTTCTTCCTTGGAGCTTCAAAACTTCATCAATGGAGGTTTTTGGAGAGAAACAATGGAGATATTCGTTTTGGACTTGAGGGTTATGATTTGAAGGGTGAATTAGTGTTTAAAAAGGTCTAATAAATGCCAATAACTAGCCCCTAAAATACCCAAAAGACCACTGAACTTATAGGATCTTTTAACCAACTCAAACTCAACTTAAATTTTTGGAATCTTCGTTGTCGCGGAGCTGTTCCCGCATGACTTTTTTTTATTAAATCCCGAACCAGTGGAGTCCTCCATGTGTCCGCGATGCGGAGAAATTTTTTTGATCTTGATGGACCAAGTCCGCGAAGCGGACATGTTCCTTTCATGTACAAATTTTGCTGCCTTGGGCAGCTTTGTTGCCCCATGTTTGGGTCCTCCTCAAGGACCCTTTGGCTGGTCCTTGGGGCATCGTTATCGGACTTTTTGACACTTTACATGTCAGAATATGCATAGGAACCATCTATACTCAATTTCACCCTCAAAAAATGCCCCATAACTCCACTACAAAACACTACGACACACTAGTTCAACTTCGACTAGTTTCCAGACGTCTTGGACGTTTCACCCCCAAACTTCATGAAACTTGACACACTTCCTATAAACAATATTATAACTCATATAAGGACATCATAATCTCATGAAACACATATATAGTCATATAAACACACATGAAACATATAGGTGACTAATCGTCGCGCGTCTTGGTCGTCCCTTGACGTTTGACTTCCAATGCACCTAAATCTTTAGACACTACCTCATTACCATATTATACACCATTTTAGGACCCTAAAACATAATGACACAAGTTTTAGTCTCTATTTTCTCCTAAGTCATTTTGAGGGTGTAACACTTACTTAGTGATTGCACTAGTGGACTTAATAGGGGGTTCTTGAGTAATGGTCTTGCTTTGGTTATGATGTTAGGAATTGTTATACATGCTTGTTGATATTATCACTTGATAGTAGAGTTGTCTTGATTATGTGTTCAATTATGTTGATATGCGTGTTGACTTGACTAGATTTGGAATTATTGGTCTTGTGATGTACATGGTCTTGACTTAATGAAGATTTGTTATTAACTTGTATTGGTTCTTGAATTTTCATAATGCCTTTCAAAGTAAATTAGCATGCTTTAATGAAATATCCCTTTTTAGAATGATTTCTATGTTGTATGTGCATATGATTCCATACTTAGTACAAGTGATGTGCTAACCCCATTTCTCCCTTTTTCCCCAACTTTTTAGGTTTCGGTCATTGAAGGGTTCGTGATGACTTTTGAAGGAAGACTTGGATCGTCATTCTCCAAGTTGGGTAGGTCCTCACTACTTCGAGGACAATGCCACTTTCTAGCATTGGATGTTCATTAGTCCTAAATACACTTTGTTCATTCTCTTTCATTTGATTACTATGATTATAGCCTATATAAGGCTTTTATCGTATTGATGTATGGGTTATGCCCAATTTTTATACTCTTGTTTAGATGGTTATGATATGAGACATCCGTTTTAAGATTATATTGTATCTTATATATATATATATATATATATATATATATATATATATATATATATATATATATATATGTGTGTGTGTGTGTGTGTGTGTGTGTGTGTGTGTGCGCGCGCGCGCGCCATAAAAATAGAAGACTATGTAATCTTCTTATACGAAGGGTCTATATATACTCGATATGAATATATTATGTGTATGCGAGAGGTCTATGTAAACCTCATGATAGATATAGAAGAAAAGTTTTAAATTTTCCGCATTTTTAACCTGTGAATGTAATGATGAATGCTAAGTGTCTAGTCTTAGTCCTCTTCGAGGACAACGACGTCGGTTACATCGAGGGGGTGCTCCCCGAATTTGACACCTAAGCCCCCTTCACATATTAACTAGACAACCCTTTTAATTACTCTAGGTAAGTACTTATTCATATACATGTTTTCAAATTTAAGTGATTAAATTCATTAGTTCATTTAAGAGTCATTCAACACATAAGTACATTCAATTAATGGTCTTGGAAAGACCTAGGAACTCTCTCACTAATATCTTCAAAGCCTATTTGTGCAATATCTAGATAGCGTCACATACCACCACCTAAACTTCATAGAACTTCTCCAACACTAGTGTCTATCCCATATGATGATAATAGGCATAAACCAACATATACCATGGTAGCTAAGCATGGAATCCAGAGTTGTAACCTACTCCGATGGAGGGTGTTCTACTTGCCAATGGTAGAACTTGGACACATCCCATGTAGGAACATGGTTAAGGAATATGAAGGATTTCTTTGCACTACAGTCTCACCCTTAACTAGAGATACTTCCCAAACCATACTCACTCGGTGCTAGCCTTTGTTCTCATATAGTAATTCACATAAAGGATCACATGAAGAGGTTCCATATATAGTTCATAACCCAATCACATTTCACCTTACCAAAGAGGTCCCCTAGGGTTGTCTTACAATGGTTAAGAGGATAGTTCACTGATTTTCCTAAGGATTATTTCATGTCGTTCCAGCCTACCAACCTTAAGTCCACCATTCACACAAGAAGGATACCATTACGGCTTTCGACTTCAAGGATATCATAACCTTACAACTAGGTTGAAGGCTCCACATAAAGGACCTTCTTAGCAATGTTCAAGGTCACATGTCATTCATACATACTAGACAATGAGGCTTTATCATCCTAATTCAAGAAGTCATATTTTCATTATACATGTATCAAGTAAGGGACACAAGTCTTCCAAAACAAGACAAACACATACTTCACATATAGCATATCATTCTAGAAGCACATAGGCATAACCAACATCATCTATAGGTCACCCTATTCACTACTATAATATCATCAATATAACCCTCATAATACTCACATAACCAAGTAGGAAGAATCATGCATCAACTCTAAGACTACACACATAAGGACGTAGTCATAGTTTAACATGATCTCCTAACAACATCAATAGAAGAACACATACATTCACCACAATCACAAATAGATAGATATGATAATACTTCACACAAATAAACTACACAAACCATAATAATATATCAAGTAGTGCTGACAAGTCATGATCATCATAATTCATAAAGTAACGTCCACGAGGCCACATGATTCACAAGTAAAACATATAGCACCGCCACCATAAGTGGACCATACCAATCCCAACATAATTCAAGACCTAATTTACATAATATAAAGAGAATTAGGGCAGCGTACCACCAATCCACTTCAATCCATAGCTAAATCATCTAATACAATACCAAAAGGCCCTTAGCCATGGCCATGATCATCAATTCAATTCAATACTTACAATAGACAATGAACCAAAGATAATTCAACATAGATTTATGAATCTAGGGCAGTATACTAACAATTCTAACATAATTATACCATAATTCAATAGCCTTAATCAAACTACATAAGAATTCAATAGCATTAAGGCATGATCAAGTCACCCACAAAGTAGTCAAAAACTAGGGTTCATGAATTACATGGGTTCATAGAGTATTTAGGTTAAAACCATCAAATTAACACCAATTCAATCAATACATAATGATTCAAAATGTTTTATGCAAAAACCCATCAAAATTGGACAAGTTCATCTTTAGAAGACTTTAGAAATCACTTTGAAGTTTGGCTCCTTGAAGAAAAGAGTTTCAAGGATGAAGAACCATACCCCAATTGATTCTAGACCACGAATTTGATGAAGAATCACCAATCAATCTTCAATCCAAGCTCTATTCTTGAGTTTTCACTTCAATGGAGATCCAGAGAGTTTCTTAGAAAATTTGGGTTTTGATTTAGAATAATGAATTCATCTAGGTGTTTAGGACTTATAAAACTAGTTATAATACCCAAAACACCCCTAATTAACCGCCCATTTAGTTATTTGGACGTGGGATGAATTTACCGATTCACCCCTTCACTTTACAATGATGCTGCGAAATTGCACACTCAACGATGCTTGCCTCACCTACGGACCGTCACCCAACCAACGGACCATCCTGTTGGTCCGTGGTTTGGGTCAGAGACAGGTACAAAGGGTGAACATCCTCCCACTCCTAAGTGTAAACCTACGCCCCTCACCTACGGGGCGTCGACCAGCCTACTGGGCGTCGACTGCCTTCCGTAGGTTGGGCTGGTTTGACAGCTTTTGGCTCCATTGATGGATCCTTCCTCAAGGACCCTTGGTTGGTCCTTGGGTATGTTTGCCCGGATTTTTCCAACCCAATTATTTTTGTTTACGAGTTTAGGACCTCTTATATCAATTTCATCCAAAACAAACACGTAAAACTCGACGAAACATGCTAAGACACACAAGGTTGTTTCAAGGCAAACCTTTCAAACGTCATGGACGTTCTTGTACGTTTGACCTCCAAACTTCATGAAACTTTACACACTGCCTATAAGCAAAAATTATAGGTGAGTAGTCGTCGAACGTCTTGATCGTCCCTTGACGTTTGACTTCCAATTCTCTTAAATCTCTAGACACTGCCTCATAACTACATTATAAACCATTTTAGGACCTTTGACCCTCATTACAAACATGTTAGGCTCTAGTTTCACGTAAGTCATTTTATAGGTGTCACAGCCCCTTCCCAATGTGGAAAGGTTGTTCACTAAAGTCCTCACGAGGTGGATAACTACAATGCCCTGTTTGGCATAAAGAGAGTTTCCATATATGCCTCCAAGTTCCATAAACTATGTTTTCCCCGTAGGATCTAGCAAGTGATATCACCTAATATGCTAGCATGATGCTAATGTTCTACTTTGGCAAGGTAGATCCCTTTCCCTTGGTGTAAGGCTCTACAACACCAAATTCCATGTAGCACCCATGGTCTTAGTGTCGGTTAAGGCTATAGGTTCCCTAAAGTAAAATATACAATGGAAGTAATGAAATAGACCCTAACTAGGATAACCTAAGAGATGTTGCTTAGTGTAGGTGAGGTTATGTGACTTTACCTATACATTGCACAAGTAGCTCTAGAAGGGAGTTCTAGGAAGGTGTTCTAATGTATATGTATATGTTTGTGTTCCTTATGCATGACCTTGTAGTGTTGTCTACTTGTTGTGATGATATGTATGATATGAAGTCCTAATGAGACTATATGACTAATGTCCTACTTGATGTCCATGTAGTTTACTATAGTATCATGATTGATGTATGAAGTATAGGGTAAGGCTTGTAGTCTCTTTGTAGGTTTACTGAGTATGTCTGAAGTTATGGACTTCACATGTACATTGCACTAGTAGGCTTAGAATGAGATTATGAGTAGGTTCTATGATGTCTTGGTGAAGTGAAGTCCAAGTATGTTAATGTTGGCTATTATCTTACTATGATGATGTTGGAAGTCTTGACTTGTATGTGGTCTTGTAAAGAGTCCTATGTTGTCCATAAATTGTGTTGGGTCAAATGTGAGGTATATGTCTTATTGTATGAAATGGTTCTATAAATGCTTGTGTTGGATTAATGAAGGTTGTATGTATGATTTCCTTATGGCCTTAAGGTGATGCTTGAGTGTGGATAATGTAATGGGACATTATCTATACATTGCACCAAGTATAACTAGAGGGTTACTTAGAAAGTCAATGAGTGAAAGTAAAATGAGTTTACTGTAAAAGGAGAAAAGGTTTACTGTAAATGGAATAAGGTTACTGTAAAGTGGTTCCTAAATGGTCTTAAATGCAATGAAAGGTTTTGGGTGATGTTGTGACTATTGTATATGCCTAAATGAAGTATGTGCATTGTATGATGCTTATGGTATCAAGTTTTATGAAGTTTTCACAAAAGGCATGATGCATGGTTTCAAAGTAAAATGTCCCCTTTTAAATGCATGTTTTTGCATAGTTATCATACTTAGTGCATTCTTGTACTAACACCAATCTTCTCTACCTTTTTACACAAAGTGTATGTTATGGATGCTTAAAGGATGTCTCTAAGGTGAAGGGTTTGATATGTGTTTCCCAAGCTCAAGAAAGGGATCCTTATGTTTCAAGGATTTCCTACATTATGTTTATGTAAAGTCTTGTAATAGTTTAGTTATGATTTATGTTATAAGGGTCGTGTCCCTAACGTACTCTAATGTTGTTGAGTCTAAGATGGAAAAGAGACTTACAGTCTAACTATGTAAATATGATATTTTATCTATTGAAAGTGATGCTCTAGCATATGATGTGATATGAAAGTTTTAAGTTTTCCGCCAATTTACCTATGACAATGTGATGAATGATAACTATGGGCTTGTATAAGACCTCCGAGAGTTCAAGTACCTCATGTTACTTCTAGGGGGTGCTTCCCAGTCGTGACATTCATGGACTTCCTAGGGTCATGTATTGTTGGGATTGGATCTATTTCTCGAAGAATTCATGATGAACCCTTCTCCCCTAACCCTAGCTTATGAATTAAAGTTAATTTGGATAGTGATGATACAATTGACTTAGTTCTTGTATAGATTACTATCGTATAATGTTATTAAGCCTATTGATGGGTGAATATGGTTGGTTGATGGTAAGACCATTGAAGAAGGCTTATGAAGGTGAATTTGTAAGACCTTGTGATCTTCAATCCTTTACTTCAATTGTGATTTCTTATATTTGATGATGAAGTTCAATTGAAATACTACATGTGATTAGATTAAGTAGGTGATGGTATGATGAATATAATTGAAATGTCTTGACTATATGAATTATGAGATGATTATTAAGGTATGATGACATATGGTTGATTGTAAATCACATATGTGTCGTACCATGATATGACTATGCTATGCTGATCTCACAAATGAAGGGTTATTATGAAAGGACAGTTTCATGTAATCCCTAATAAGATAATGACTATGAATATACAAGGGGTTAGTCTCCTATGACCTATACTAAATTATGATGTTAATGGATGACTCAAAGACATTTCAAAAAGGGACTTTAGCTTAGCACCGAGTGAACTAGTAGCAAGATGTGTCCCTTCCCATGTAGGGAAGGAAGGTTCACTATGTTCTCATGAGATAGAGATTACAATGACAATGGCATAAAGAGGGTTTCTAATACGTCTCCTAGTTTTTGAACTATGTTTCCCCCATAGGAATACTAGATAGTGGATCCACCTAGAAAGCTATGTTTATGTTTTGGTTCTACCTTGGCAAGTAGACCACCTTCTTTCGGTGTAGGGTTTCATGACACCAGATTCCATATTTAGCTCATGTGGTCTATGTCGGTTAAGGCAATTATTCCCAAAGTAAAATGAATGACTAAATGTAAATGAAGATAGACATTGATTAGGATGACTTGAGGGGTTTACTTAGGATAGGTAGGGGTATGATACTCTACCTAGACATTGCACAAGTTAACTCTAAAGGGAGTCCTAGGAGATGGTCTTATGTATTATGATATCATGAAATGTATGATGTTGACTTTATATGATGATACTCTTATATGATGTTGGCTATATTGATGAACATGATGTTGCTCTAAATTGTTATATGTAGTGATGACTACCTATGATGATATATGTTATATGAAGCAAAGCAATACTTATGATCTCCTATCTTGTTTACGTGATTATGTGGGGTTATGGGGCTTCATGCATTGAACTTGTAGACTTGGGATGGGATTGTTGGTAAGGGTTTTTGTATGTTATGTTGATATGAACTATTGAACATAAAATGTTGATATGGCATTATGTTGATGTTGTCTTTGGGTATGAACATGTCTTATGTTATTGTGGTCCTTATATTGTATATGCTCTCTTTTATGTGCATTTAAGGCTTTCTAATGACTTAGCATGTTTTCTAAAGTAATAGTCCCTTTACTGCATGCTTTCAAATATTTTATGTGCATTTACCCATACTTAGTACAAGTGGTTGTACTAACCCATATTTCTATGTTTTCTACAAATATATAGGTTCCGACCCGTTGAGTTTAAGGTCGATTGAAGAAGACTTGGGCTCTTTTTCTTCCAAGTGTTGGTAGGTCCTCATGTTCGAGGATTATGCCTTTTCTAGCGTTGTAATTGTATTTTCTAGTGACATTGTTCTTTCCTTTATCGTTTGCTACATTATTGTAAACCTATATGGCATATTGAAGTTGTATTGGCTGAGTCCAAATATTGTACTCCTTTAGATAGTTTTATTTGAGACGATCTTATTAGACTATCTTATGTGTAATGGTTATGTTGTGTAAAAGAGAAGCCAAAGTGAGCTTCCTATATGGGGAGTCTATGTAAACTCCATATAAGTAGTATGTGAGTGTTCTATGTAAACCTCACTATGTATATGTAAATGTTTTAATTTTTCCGCATTTTTGACCTATGAAATGTAATGACGAATGCTAAGGGCTAGTCTAAGTTCTCTTCGAGGACGACGATGCCGGTTACGTCAAGGAGGTGATCCCCGGATGTGACAATCAATATTATACCATAGCTTAACCAAAAACCCATTCAAGAACATGAATAAGAACCTCGACCAATCACTATCTCAACACAACACTAACCACATAAGCATTTAATTATAGCAACTTTCCATGGAATTTACTCAGTGCACGAAGATCTAAACATACCTCATACTATTAAATTCATATATTACACGGTAAGTATGGATTTATATTTACTCAACATAAAAACCTAACCTACTTGGGCGCCAAACAATTTGTACGGAGTTTTATTTTATTTCCAGCTTTACGGATTTGCTATGGTGAATCTGTAATACTCCGAGAGTCTAAAGCCTAATCTAGAGCCTAACATGACAGTCTAAGAGTTGTAAAACTGTTTTAAGGTCAAATATAATGTTTATAAGTCATTAGAGAGTTTTAGAATCAAAACGTCAAGGAACGTCCATTACGTCCGGTAACTAGTCCAAGAAGTGCTACCGTGCCTTAGCCTATTTGACAAGGTTTTAGGAGTCAAAATTCAATGAAACTTGGTGAAAAGGTGTCTAACACGTATTAGATCTGGTTTGTAGTCAAAACGTTTGGGTACGACTCCCCAAGGACCAAACAAAAGATTCTTGAGAAGGACCCTTGCATTTTGGCTAAAAGTTGTCTAGGACAGTAGCCATCGATGACTTGCAGGCGACGAGGCGTGGTCCAATCGACGGGGCGTCGATTGCCATCGTCGATGGTAAATTAGCCAAATTCATGAAGACCTAGTTGTGTCAAGTCTCTGACCAAAACAACGGATGTGCAGCACAGAGGGGGGCTTGGCCGTTGACTAACCTACGACCCGTAGGTCGGGGTCTCGTAGGTCGGGTTTGTGTCTAGACTGTTTTAATTTCATTATTTCATTTCATTAGTTAAGTGGTTAGTTAGTTAATTAAGGGTTAGGTGAGGTTCAATTAAGTTAATTAAGAACCTCTATATAATGACCTAAGCCTAATTAATCTGACTCAACTCTCATAATTCCCAAAACCCAATAGCTCTTCCTTCTCTCTTCTTTCTCTCTCCCAAAGCAACTCCACAGAAGACCAAGAAAAGAGGGGTTCTAGGAAGCAAAAGACTACTTTTCTTCACCATTCTTCATCAATTAACAAGGTAGGATTCCTTCACCTTTGGGATCTCTTTCCACAAAGGGTTCCTCCAAATTGATTTCAAAAAGAAGATTTTTCAAGTGGGTTTTCTTCTATTACGAATTTGCTTTTCTATATTGCTTTGTTTATGATTTCTTTAGATAATTATGAGTATATTATGATGCATTGTAAGTCAATTATGCTAGTTCTTGATTAATTAACCTAGGTTGTGGAGTAGATCATGAATTTGACCTAAGTCCCTAACCCTAGGCTATGAACTAGTGATGAATTATTGTGTAGTGATTCAATTGACTTCATTATTGTGTTAATTACTATTCTGTGATGATATTACACCCATTTTAGGTTGATTTGGATGGTTAATGGTAAAACCTTGATGATGGCTTATGAAGGAGATTAGTGTAAGTCTTGTGATCTCAATTCTTTATTTCAATTATGATTACTTATGTTTAGTGATGAAGTTATGTGCTCAATTATGTTAATATGCATGTTGACTTGACTGGACTTAGTATTGTTGGTCTTGTGATGTGCATGGTCTTGACTTAATGAATATGTGCTATTGACTCGTATTGGTTCTTGAATGTGCATAATGCTTTTCGAAGTAAATTAGCATGCTTTAATGAAATGTCCCTTTTTAGAATGATTTCTATGTTGTATGTGCATATGATTCCATACTTATTACAAGTGATGTGCTAAACCCATTTCTCCCTTTTTCCCCAATATTTTAAGTTTCGGTCGTTGACGGGTTCGTGACGACTTTTGAAGGAAGACTTGGATCCTCATTCTCCATGTTGGATAGGACCTCACTACTTCGAGGAAAATGACATTTTCTAGCATTGGATGTTGATTAGTCATAAAGACACTTTGTTTATTCTCTTTCATTTGAGTACTATGATTGTATAACTTATATGTGGCTTTTATCGTATTGATGTATGGGCTATGCCCAATTGTTATACTCTTAGATTGTTATAATATTAGACATCCGTTTTAAGAATATATTGTATCTTATATATATGTGTGTGTGTGCCATAAAAGTAGAATACTATGTAATCTTCTTATACGAAGGGTCTATGTATACTCGATATGAATATATTATGTGTATGCGAGAGGTCTATGTAAACCCATGACAGATATAGAATAAAAGTTTTAAATTTTCCGCATTTTTAACCTATGAATGTAATGATGAATGCTAAGAGGCTAGTCTTACTCCTCTTCGAGGATGACGACGCCGGTTACGTCTAAGGGGTTCTCCCCGGATGTCACAGAATCTTGACATGATTTGGCAAGATTCTATCATCCCAATGCTAGAAAGCTCCCTCTCTTTCTTTTCAAACTTGAAATAACTTCTTAGGCGTTTCTAGGGTAATTTACGACTTATTAGTTTATTTTAGAAATATGAAAAAATAAGGATTTCTCGTAAATTCGGATTCTGCCTCGCCGATGCCGGTGCAGTGAGGTAAGCTGCCGCTGCAGCGGCACCTGTCCTTCTATAGCGGGACAATTGGAATTTTTTCTCTTCTACAATAACGACGGTTTGGATCGTTACACAGCGGCCCGTCCTGGTCAGCCGTAGAACCACAATCCAGAAATTCAGTCAATTCTCACAAGACAATTCTATGATTCATTGATTTTTCTATGTCCCGTAGACCACCTCCACAAAACACAAGTTTAACTCCAAAATTGCACGAAGTCTAGTTACTTTCGATAAGACCACCCTGCGATCTACAGAACCAACTATGAACCGTCAAAGCCTTCCCTAGGACTGATGTCTTAAACCAAATCTCTGAATCCACCTAGAGTGCCATCAATGTCTTGTCAAAAATCCTGTTCATTTGTTGGTCATACTTCAGAAACTTAATTTTTTAAAACTCAATTCGCATTCTACGATTGCATTCCTACGGTCCGTATGTGTGTCTCGTAGACCACTGTTTCAGAGTTAATGTGTGTTTTTTCTAAGTTTTATCATTTTCATAGTTTAACGAGATTATTTAGTAGTATTGACTTGGGGATAACACTTGATTCGTTACTAGTAACCCTCGTAAGTAAATAATTTTAAGTATCGATAAAGTTTAACTTGTAAAAATAGGTAATTACACAACTTTTAAATTATTATTGTGGTTGTATCAATTTATGGATACAATTTTATATTTCTTACTTAATAATTGAAATTTAAAATATTAATTTTATCACAAATAATTATATTTACTTTTAAAAAAACACTTAATTCTTTTTGAACTTCCTATAAAGTCAAAGAGTATGAAATACGTGGGTCTTTATTTATGGAAGGTGAAAGTGTTGAATATTAGGGCATCCTAACCCTACAATCTATATTACTCTCTAAATGTAGAGTGTGTTTGGTATGAAGGAAAATATTTTCTGGAAAATGTTTTCCAATTTTCTCATGTTTGGTTGGGACAAAAGTTTTGGAAAATGTTTTCCAAATCAACTCATTTTCCTCAAAATTAAGGAAAATGACTTCCCTTAAAAAATTAAGGAAAACATTTTCCAAAAATCTACTCCAATTTCAAATAACATTTTTTTTTGGGAAAAACATCGATTTTAAAAAAATATTTTCAATTTCAAAAATTATATTTTTTCACCCGATCCCTGACCCCTCCCCCCAAACCGGCCAGCCCCCCCCCCCAACCCCAACCCCTCCCCAAAAAATTAATTTTGCTTTTTAAAAATATTTTCAACTTAAATTTATTTTTAAACTCCTAACCCCCCACCCCACCCCGGCAGCCCCCCACCCACTCCCAACCCCCAAAATAATTAATTTTATTTTTTAAAAATACTATCAACTTCAAATTTTTATTTTTTCACTTCTACCCCCCTCCCCCTCCCCCACCCCCCACCCCAAAAAATAATAATTTTAATTTTAAAAAATATTTTCAATTTCATAAATTATTTTTTACTCTAGTAAAAATAAAAGATGTCTCTCAAAAACATTTTTCATTCATAAGTCAAACACTAAAAATCATTTTCAGAAAATATTTTCTACTCACTAACCAAACATGAGAAAATAAGTCCAAAATCTACTTGTTTTCCAGGAAAACATTTTCTAGGAAAACATTTTCCATGGAAAACATTTTCCTTCATACCAAACACACCCGTAGAGTTCTCTATTTTTTCACACAATTAACTCTAACCCAATTTTCTATTTTACTCTTCAAAAAAGAATCTGTTTTTCTTTTCTCAATATTATATTATTATTTCGATATCATTCTTATTTTCTTATTTCATAATATAAATTCTTTATTTCTTTTTCCCACAATTATTTTATTAATTTTCACTTAATATAATGTTTTATTTGTTTATTTTTTTCATATCATATAAAATTACAATTTATTCTAAATTTTAATTGACATAAATTGCTAGAAAATACTATTAATATACAATTAATGGACAAATTCAAATAAAAGTGTTACAATTACATAAACAATACATAAACACTTAATTTTTAAAATTAAGTTGCTCCCATAAATACTCTATTAATGCATTACAGAGTTTAAAATGAGTATTTTTATCTATGTTAACACCTAAAAGTTTTTTAAATCAGAGATTTTCATCTATCACCATTTCCGTTGTTAGAGGTCAAGCCACTAGGATATCCTGAATCGGTGCGTTAAGATCACGTTGATTCTCAATTATCAAGTTGTGAAGTATAACTTATGTAGTTACTATATAATGTATCATTTTCTTTCTAAAAAAATGTGACAGTCCTGAAAAAATTGCAAAATGTGATTGCGAAACTCCGAATGCACGGTCAACATCTTTTCGGCATGATTCTTGTTTCATCGTGAATTAATTATTATGTTATATATTGTATTGCATTTTATCTTGCATTTAAATTATTGTGTTATGGATTGTATTTTTACCTTGTATTAAATTATCATACTATGTCTTGTATTTTTAAATTAAAATATTCATCTTATTATTTTAATTTTGTGTATTCTTTATAGTAAAAATTAATAATAAAGTAAAATTATATTATCAATGAAAATTTAAAAAAATCTAAAATACTATTAATTCGGGATGAAGGTAGTATATATTAAATAATATATTTTCAAAAATATTATATTACAATTAAAAAGAAGTATAAATATTAAATATTTAATTAATCACATTATATATAAAATAATATGTTAATTAGAAAGTAATAGCAATAATAATAAATTTTTTTAAAAAGTGAAATATAGAATGTGAATAGTAACTCTCGAAATATGACCAATCGAGAGTGATATATAATTGGGTTGGATAGATTGGAATGTCTATCTCTATTTTAGTCTCTAAAAATAGAGGGAATGGAGGGTAAAGTAGAAGTTGGTCAGAGACGTATTAGTAGTATTTTTTAGAGTTTAGTTCCGTTGCAAACGCAGCTAACGACAAGACATACCTCCCACCTTACTCATTACACATCCAAAAGAGTGACACACATGTCAGCCACAACGCCGCCGTCACCGCCACAGCGACTGGCTGCACTTCCTTCCCATACCTCAAACAAATTGCGTAATTCCACACCCATCCGATCCTTCAACCGTAAGGATTTTTCCATTCGATGTGAATTCGAGAATAGTCTAAGGTGGACGGTTGGTTGTGTTTCGGGCACTGATCCAATTCATATTATTCTAAAACCTCCTTCCATTCCAATGACTTCAGCTGCTGTTTTAGGTTCTTCTGGGAAGAATTCTAAGAGAGTTTGCTTATTCTATTGCAATGAAATGAAGGACCTTGCGGAGAGAATCGCTTCCCAATCCGACGCCATTGAGCTTCGTAACATCACTTGGAGGTATGATTTTCCCCTAACTACTTTCCTTTGGAATTTAATTAAGTATGTTTAGGCTTTAAATTGTTGGAAATCAATCGGTTCTCCTTCCTATCAAATATCTAACATTCTTATTTTATATAATGTTACAAATTTGTAGAATTTAAAATATAGTTTCATTTAGCAAATTTTTGTAGTTATGTCATGTTCTTTTTCTTTCAAATTTGATTGGGTGCTGAGTTTAGCATATATTTGGACTTGTATAATTAATTAGTGATTGTGGAAGATACATTGAATATGCAATTCGGTTGCTGAGAAATAAAAATGATCCATGTATGAAAGTTTCATAAATAGAACACCATATCAAAATATAAAATTTAATGGCATTGATCGTATATGATGTTTCAAGATAGGAAGTGTTTAGGATGGAGCGACTAACACTTGAAGACCTAGAATAAATAAAGGGGAACAATCTCGTTGAATTAGTTGAGATGCACGTAAGCTGGCTCAGACGCCACAATTATCAAATAAAAAGTGGTGGTGGGTGGGGGGTCTCACCAGCATTTATTAAGGGATCTATACTTGACCAAAACTTTTAACTGTTTGGCTAATTTGTTGTTCCAATGCATGCTATACAAATACAAAGTATACTAATGCGTCAATTTTAGTGTCACATTAAATGGGGGCAAAGGAAGTACAAAATTTGTCCTGATTACCAGGTCTGTGTGGATAGATTTTGAAAATTGGAATTTTGCCTGCTTACATGATATTAGAGTTACCCTCTTGGCACTTTAGTAACATGCTTGTCAACATAGTTTAGAACTAAAAGTTCTTTTGGATATATTTCTTTATCTGGACTTCGATACGGATCAAAATGAGGGTAGAATTTATTGGATTTTCTGATCTCTATCGCTGCATTGTTGGGGAGACAAACTATTTCAGTAACAGTAACTCAAGTACTGTCTGTTGTAGAGTTTTTTCTGCAAAGTTGATTTGGTATTCAATAATTCAGGACTTCTGATCTTTACCTTATCCCAAAATAAAATTCAGGACTTTTGAAGATGGATTCCCCAACTTATTCATATCTAATGCTCATGGCATCCGTGGACAGCATGTAGCTTTCCTTGCTTCCTTTAGTTCTCCTGGTGTAATTTTTGAGCAATTATCCGTTATTTATGCATTGCCAAAGCTCTTTGTTTCCTCATTCACACTTGTCCTTCCATTTTTCCCAACGGGCACATCTGAGCGTATGGAGGATGAAGGTGATGTTGCCACAGCTTTTACACTTGCCAGGATTTTGTCGAACACCCCAGTTCCTCGAGGAGGACCAACTAGTTTAGTTATATTTGATATCCATGCCTTGCAGGTGTACACTAAATTCGAGTCTGCAAAAAAAAAGTGATGTTTTTTCGTGCTGGTCATTTTCTAGCTTATATGTCATCCTGTTGTTAAGCTGATGACACTTGTTTATATGACTTATCTGATTACAGGAGAGATTCTACTTCGGAGACAATATACTACCATGCTTTGAGAGCGGGATCCCATTGCTTCTAAATAGGCTACAAAAACTCCCTGACTCTGACAATGTAAGTTTATTCTGTGTTCTCCAAGGCTAGGCGCACTTAATCCCTGAAGCTTAGAAATGACCAGGGAGGCTCTTCGACTTGCTTAAGTTATGCTTCAATGTGGTCAAAGCACTAAAGCATGCACACTCATTGCTATGAATTCTATCTTGAATTGAGCAATACTAAACAACAAATATAATTGGCAAATCAGTGCATTAGTTGTTAGGAAACTACTATGAATGAATTTGTTATGTTTTTCTTGAATTATATAAATATATATATTTCCTTCATTACACCTATTTTTTAGGAAATCCCACACTTAAATTGTGCTTTGCGCTTAAAGCTAGAATAGACCTGGAGCACTTTTTTGAGTTTTTCACTTCTGACAACACTGAATTTCTTCTCCTTTCTTTTTATCCTGGTATGAAGCAGAACATAAACAAATTAATCTTATGTTTGACATCTGTAGTGGGAATAATATTATTTTGCATTTTGATTTCCTTGTTTTCTTTACATAATCTGCTATTGAGGAACTCCAATAAACTAACATGTTGATGAATATTATAACATATAAAAGCTGAAGGGATCATGAGGATGTTGAAACAAATATCCTTCTCATCTCATTAAGCTAAATGCTTCTATCCCTTCAGTTCAAACTCTGATGGGTAAAAAGGGTGGATTTAACTCGGCATTCTTTGATAAAGATGATTGTTACTAGAATCAAAGCATCTAATCTGGCAGAGTTTGCTACCTCAAGGCTCAAGTTTATAACTGTTTATTTTCCTTTTTGATAATGATGGTGTATGGGCCGGTTTGGCCACAACTCAACTAATCCACCGGATACCTACTACTACCTCCCTCTAGTGTAGATACTGGTATCTTTGTCCATCAAAACTTAAGACATATGGAAAGATACCTACTGTTGTTCCTTTTCTGGGATTTCACCCTTGCTCTCCCATTGTCATTTGAGCTTGATTGCCTTTGGGACACACCTATTGGTTTTTTAGGCTTCTTAAGAACTGTTCTAGTTTCGGTTTCCAGTTCAGATTTCTCAAACTGTTAGCTCTCAATCAGATATCATGTTTAGATTCAGCAGTTCAGTATTCAAGCATGAATTTTTTAGAAGTATGAGTCCAACATATGATGTTAATGTAACAAATTCCTTTGAGAGGCTATTCCTTTTTATGAAGACGCAAAAAGAAATGGACAACTTTCACATATAGCAAACATAATTTCATATTTGTATGCTATAGCAAAGTTTGTATGATTGCACTCCATAGCAAACATATAAATGTATAATTCGCTATACATATACAATTGAATCGAATTGTATAAAACGAAGTGTATAAAACGAATTGTATAATTTTAAGTGTATAGAACGATTATATACAATTTGAATTTGTATAAAATGAGAAAGAGAGAAAGGCAAAAGAGACTTGGGCAGGGAATATACAATTGAATCGAACTGTATAAAACGAGAAAGAGAGAAATTATATACAATTTGAATTTGTATAAAATGAGAAAGAGAGAAAGGCAAAAGAAACTGGGCAGGGGAGTATTTTTATTGTATAATTATAAGTGTATAGGACGAAAATATATGTATTTGCATGTGTATATATAATTTTCTCTCGCTTTATACAAACAGAAACGCAATTTATACATTTCGTTTCTGTTTGTATAAGCGAGAGAGGCGAAGGTGGCGAGCGAGATCTGGCAGAGGGGAGAGAGGAGAACAAAAATATATGTATTTATACAATTTCCTCTCGCTTTATACAAATAGAAACAAATTTTATACACTTGTGTTTGTATAAAAGTGAGAGGAAGCGAGCGAGAGATGGAGCAAGGGAGGAGAGTGGCGAGCGAGACTTTGAGGGAGAGAGGTGACTGACAAACAGTTTGCTACGGGACACAATTAAATCAAAGGGTGGTTATAACAATTAATTTGATTTATTAGTTTGCCATTATATACAATTTTCCCAAATGAAATATAATGATCTTGGTCCTAAAGCTCTTAATTCACATAATGTTAGAATATGAATAGGTTTATACAATCCTATTAGAATAGGAATATGTTTATACAATCCTTTTTAGAAAAGGAATAGGAATACAAATAGGAATAGGAATAGTAAATAGTATCCTACTTGGTAAAGGATTATATTCTAGTGTCTATAAATAGGATCTCAATGTAATAACGTAGACACCAACAACAATTCAATAATATTCTTTTCCTATATTTCTACGATCTTGGTACAAAATCAAAGAGCTTCCGCTGCCGGTGGGCGACTTTTACTCATATATGCCGCCCGGCTGGCCAACAGTTATGTTAGCAAAAGTTGGGTCACCGTGCCTTCATTCCGGTGACTACTTTTTCATATTTAATTTTTGTAGCACCATGCCATCCTTCTAGTGACTAACTTTTTTTTTGCATATCTTATTTGCGTAGCATCATGCATCTCACCGGACTACTTTTTTAATTTAATTTGGAGAAAATGATCAAACAAGCCCCCAATCTATTATCGGATTTCCAACTACACACTTATACTTTACGAGGGTAATAAATTTAAAATATAAATTATTACCTCCCCTAAAAAGTCACAACCACATTTATGTTGTTAAGTGTAATCCACACGTTTGACACGTGTAACTTTTTATTTTTTTAATTTTTTAATTTTTTTGTCCCTTTTAACTAATTACTTAATTCTTTTTTCCTTTTCCTTTTATTTCTTTCATTTCCTCTTCTTGTTCTTCCTCTTCCATCCTGATTCCATCTTACCATAGAGCCACAAGTAGAAAGCTTGAGAAGTGAAAAAAATTATGGTGGTAATTAGATGAATGACAAACCTCCGCGTCAGTTTTGCAAGAGCAAGGGTTCAATAAGAGGAATGACCTAAAAATAAATTATTGGTCAAAATCTTTTTCGATGAGGATATTTTGAGAATTTCTTAAGAGATCCCTAACATTATTAAGTTGTTTGAATGAATTTTGTTAATTGAAAAAACTCTTACAATCGCTTCAAAATGATATTTCAATGGTATTTTAATGGCTAATAGTTGATTTTGAAAATGGGGGTAAAGTAATTTACTTAATAATTTTTTATTGTGTGGAGAGTAGGTAAGAGATTTCTATTTAGAATTATAATATGTTAATAGATATTGTAATTGATGATGTTTCCTGATCGTGAGGGTGAAATTTGATGGCTACCATGGATGCTCTACTAAGTTGTTAAGAAGAAGAGGAAAAGAGATGAGATAAAACAAATAAAGAAAAAAAATAAAAATGAAAACAATATTAAAAATAAAGTTCTAATATTTATTTTTGATCTTCACTTTCTCAAAGAGAGTGAAATACACTTACTTTGCCACATAAGCATTTAGGGAGGTAATGATTTCAATTTTAAATAATTCAAGGGGTAATAGGACTCCCGTAAAGTAAAAGTGTGTAGTTGGAAATCCGATAATAGGTTGAGGGCTCATTTGACCATTTTCTCTTTAATTTGCGTAGTACCATGGGTTGTTTTCCCGAACTACTTTCTCATATCTGAATTGCATAGCACCGTGTGTCTTTTGGGTGACGACTCAGATTTGATTTGCGTAGTTCCATTCGTCTTTCGATGACTCCTCAAATCTGATTTGCATAGGGTTGTGCCATCATTCCAATCCTACCTATATAATTTCTCCTTTTTATTAGGGTCGTGCCATAATTCTGACCCTACCCATATCATTTTCTTTTTCAATGGGGTCGTTCCATCAATTTGAACTATCCTACATAATTTCTATTTCTAGTTGAGCCGTGACATCATTCCGACTCTACCAATATAATTTTATTTCTTAGATTATGATCATTTTTAGCCATCAAATCTAATACTCCGAAATATGAGCATGTTCCAACCATTTTTTCGGTGACTTGTTTAATATCGACTCATCTATTGATTCCAACATGATCCATGTACTTTATATTATATTTTGAGCACCTTGTTGCTCGGGGGAGTTTAGTAGCCTTGTATGTTGATTATGTGAGTCACTCTATGGTTTGAAACAGTCTTTGCAGGTTTGGTTTGGGAAGTTCTAGAATTTTATCTCTGTGTTTACTGACATTATGCATCAAATCCAGTATTTAATAAGAAGACAAGCACATTGAGATTGATTGTCAATTTTGTGAAGTCGACTAATCAACTTGCAGATATCTCACCAAGGCACTCATTGGTACTGGTATTGATTATATATGTAACAAGCTAGGTACATGAATTGTATGCACTAGCTTGAGGGGGAGCGTTAGAATATGAATAGGTTTATGCAATCCTATCAGAATAGGAATAAGAATACAAATAGGAATAGGAATAGTAAATAGTATCCTACATGGTAAAGGATTGTATTCTAGTGTCTATAAATAGGATCGCAAATGTAATAACGTAGACACCAACAACAATTCAATAATATTCTTTTCTTATATTTCTCACACATAACATAACAGATGTGCTTATGACATTGGAGGAAGCTGTGCTTTCACTTACTGGTTATATGGACGAACTAATGGAAGTGGTCAATAGTTTAATAATTTTTGTGCTGATAATTAAGCTCTATTGTTTCTCTTCATCAAAAAAATTGAAATGTATTTTTTCTCTGTGTAGATATCTATAGCTTTTCCTGATGATGGTGCATGGAAACGTTTTCACAAGCAGCTTCAGCATTTTCCAATGGTATTCCTTCAAAACTAATTTGGTGCTCTAAAAAACTCCATCAGCATGATGATTAGACATTTGCATTCATGCTTTTATGCGTATAAACATTGTTCTTACACATTCTAATGAGGGATCGAATAATATTTACCTTCCTATTGTCTAATATTTTAAGTTTTTTCATTATGCACTTGTAATTTACTGATTGCAAGTAGCCCTATTGACCGTTATATTGCAATGGGGTACTAATGTCCAAAACTGGAGTCTCTAATCTACTTAAAATAAGTTCAAATTGTATTAGACAAATTGAAAATAGGAGTATTGACTTTTAAATATGTGCTGGAGTACCTATGCCAAAAGTTGGAGTCCATAAACCACATAAATAAGTACATAGTGACTAACATTATAAAATGGTCCCTCACTTTCCCCTCACAAAGCAAAATAAATAGAAGATGCAACAACTACAACATACCCAATGTAATCCACAAGAGGGGTCTGGGGAGGTTAGTGTGCAGGGTCAGCTCGACCATTAGACCACTAAAGCAATGGCTTGGGGCCCCAATTTTTCCCTTAGATATATCATATATATATATATATATATATATATAGATAGAGAGAGAGAGAGAGAGAGATAAAATTGTATTTTCTATTGAAAAGATTATTTTCAAATTGAATAGTACATGAATATATTTTTAATGTACTATTAAATTTGAAAAGAATATATTGGGTAGAAAATATAATAAATTTTTACTTTATTTAACGTAGGGGTCATTGTAATAATTGAGGAATGGAATAGTCTTAGGTAATTGTAGTATCCTTTCGTACGTGGCTACCTATTTTATTCCCTCATTTATATTCTGATGCCACATGAACCCATATTTGTTTCCTTGGTGACTTAAACTCACGACCAATGACAATTCTGCCGGAGCTATTCTATAAGGAGGAATAGAAATCTGTTGCGTATCTGGGAGAAGGTCAATACCGAACTTTAATTCCCTTTCAGGAGGAATACTGGGTAAGTCATGTGGAAACACTTCCGAAAACTCATTTATAATGGGGACCGACTCAACAGTAGGGGTTTCAGAATCTTCATTCCTCACCCTAACTAATTACTGAATATTTAGAGGTCTCCCAAACGATTAAATCTTCTGCATAATGCAAAATCTATTGTTGCACCATTTCAAAAAGATCAAATTTGTTTTTTGTTGTCTTCTTCAAATTCAAACATTGCAACAAGTATCATTTTATTGAAGCAACACAACACTATTTTGATATCATTAAATCTACTTATCAAATTCAGCATAATACTATTTCGATATAGTTATATCAACTTATCAAATTTTTTGGTCAGGTTTTATTATTCTAATTACTTTTAATTTGCATTGTTTACATTCTTACTTCATAAGGTCTATGTACATCCTATCATCTGCAAACCTCACTTGTAGATTATGCCGATTACACTAGGTATGTTATTGTTATCCAATTTATATATGTCAATTAGAAAGAAAAAAAATCAACACCTCTTTATAAAGTTTGGCATTTGATCCCCAATCTCGTTGAGACGGCCCTAGTAGTGTGTAAGGAGACCATACCCCTACCTTGGGAGGTAGAGAGGCAAGTTGATTATGGCATGTCTGTATTGATTTTGGCAACAACACCATGCTATGGATCCTGAGATTAAGGCATGATTGCTTGATGCTTTATGTTTGGTGAGGGGCTAGGGACGAGAGAAGTGGATCATGCTAAGTTATGAACTTCTGAAAGTGCCCGAGCTTACGAAGTTTACTTCCTTCTCTCCCATGATTACAAAGCACCACAATCTAAAACTGTCAAAAGAAATTGAACATGATTGTTTGCAACTATTCATTCCTTAATTTCACAATTATAGATGTCATCACATGAGGTGTGCATGTCTGTATTAATATTGACGACAGCACCATGCTATTTTGGGTGTTTGTTTTCTACACTTGGCAGATCGGGGAGACACCATCATCTTCTTGTTTGTTGAATTAAGTCTATTTCCTTACAATTTGTTGGGTCCTTAAATAATCAAACTACTGATTTTTTTTTTTATCATTTCATTGAAAGACTCTTGTTTTTCAATTTGCTTTATATCTGGAACCATGTTAGTGATGCTCATTGACATGGCTTATATTGATTATCAGATTGTCTGTGCTAAAGTTAGGGAAGGTGATCAACGAATTGTTAGGATTAAGGAGGGAGACCCAGCAGGACGTCATGTTGTGATAGTGGATGATCTTGTACAATCAGGTGGCACCCTAACAGAATGCCAGGTGAGAAAGCATTTGGACATGAACTGAGTGATATCTGATAAAAGAAGAAGCGATATTTGAAGTTCAGTTAAAAAAAAGGTTTTTGAAAGTTGGTTATGTTTGGACATGTATTTCATTTTGAAAATGTGGAAGTTTTGTAAGGGAAATTTTTTACATGAAAAACTTTTTCTCAAGTTTGGAGTGAAAAACTGACGCAATTTATAACCAAACAGGCCCCTAGTAGCGTTGTCTGCTAGTCTACAGTCTACATCTGGACAAATTTACTCATCTCACATTAGTCTATTATTGGCTCATTTAGCTATAAATTAATGACCTAGTCTGTTTTGGAAAAAGAAAGGGAAAAGTGTTAACTTTCCATATAGTCTAATACTCCAAAATAGAAGTTCTGGTACTCTTGCAACTCATATCCATTGTGACTAATTTGAATTACTTGTCAGAAATTGGTGAAGAAACTATTATGTATGATCTTTCGTTTTGGACATAATCTCTGATGAGTGAAAAGCTTGCCTCATTTAGGAAGTTAATAACTATATTGTTTGGACCCTTCAAAATCATGTCAATCGTTCTGATACGATTTGGATGTGGGATTAACACCGAATCTGGTCAACTTGCTTTTGAATAGTTTATCAACTAGCCCTAGGATTATGGAACAAAGGATTATCTCAGACCTAGACCAATGTATTGATGGTGATACGACGTGATAAAATGCAAGAGAAATCAAGTCAAGAAACAGGTTACTTGTCTTAACGGGCAAAGTGAGCCTCGCTTTTCTGAATTCAGGAATTCAGAATCAATCAAATCTCCTCGAGTAAGATTCAAATCTACGAATAACCACGTAATAGCCAACCACTCTACCACTGAGATACCAAGGAAAACCAAGAGATCCGATCATACAGAGTTTAGTCCCCCTTTTCAACCCAGAACCAATATGAGCTTGAAGCCTCCTTCGTAACTCCTGGAAATTCTTCCTGGTTCCCTTGCATGATTTAGTGGACTTACCTTGGGTGCTTTGACTATATATATATATATATTTTTGAAACAGGTAACTTGTATTCCTCAACATTAAGGGCTATGCTGGCCACCTCCAAAAAGTATTAACAAAGTAGAGAGGAAAAAAAGAAGAAAAAAGAAACACCAATACTTACAAAGAACCTATGAAATCAACTAATTGGATTTCCTCTTCTATATTTTGTTCTTTACCAAAAACCTAAGGAAGTAATTATTCCCATTTAATCTTCTGTATTGAGCATTCTTTTCCATCAAAAATCCTCTGATTCCTTTCCTTCCAAATATTCCACCAGATTCAAGCAGGTGTCCTCCACCACTTCTTTTGACTCTTGCTGATCCAACAACTCAATAAATCTGCTGTGTGTTCTGGCATACACCAGTTTAGGCTAGCTAAATTGAGGAATAAATCCCATACTTGTGTTGTTACTTTGCAATGCAAAAATAAGTGTTTGTTGGTTTCCAGGGCCTCTTTGCATAGTAAGCATCTAGAGGCTATGTTGATGCCCCTTTTTTGTAATGCTTCATGCGTCAAACAGGCTCTCCTAGCTACCAGCCAGACAACACTTCACTTTAGTGGGAGCCACACTCTTCCAAACAGCACTCCATGGCCCTGTTTTCCTTCCTACAGTTACTGATAGACCCCATTTGTACAATCTGTTGACAGAGAATCTTCCATCTGGGTGTTGTCTCCATAATAGACTGTCTGTTTCCAAATTAGTGCCTGGAAAGCCTTCAATCATATTCAGTAGTTCAATTACCCCTTCTATCTCCCAGTCATTTAACAACCTTCTGAATACCAATTGCCACCCTTGTTGAGACCACATCTCACTGATTTTGCTATCCGGATGCATACAGATAGAATAAAGTCCAGGAAACAAACTTTGAAGAGATCCTTGACCAATCCAGTCTTCTTTACAGAATAAAACCTTATCCCCTTCCCAACTTTAACTTTTGTATTAACTTCTAGAGTCGGCCAAAAGCTTCTCATAGTCCTCCAAACTCCCCTCCACAAGTGGTTGTTACTTCGTCCAAACACAATTCCCCTTCTTGGCCGAATTTGTGTTGTATAAACTCTTTCCGTAGTGCATGTTCCTCTTGGTTGTACCTCCATAGCTACTTGCTTAGCAGACTTTTGTTCTGTAACATGAGCTTCCTTACTCCCAGACCACCATAAGTCCTCCCTTGTTGAACTTCTGCCCATTTTGCTAAATTGAAACTGCTCTCAATTTTATTTCCTTGCCGGAGGAAATTCCTTCTCAAAGCATCTAGAATTTTGACCACCTCACGAGGTATAGGGAAAAGGGACATCACATTAGTTGGTAAGGAATCTAGCACGACTCTACCTCCCAATGGAAGGTATTGAGACTTCCAAAGTGCCAACTTCCTCTCAGTCTTCTCAATAGTTCCATCCCAAATAGTAATGGCTAGGGACATCACATTAGTTGGTAAGGAATCTAGCACGACTCTACCTCCCAATGAAAGGTATTGAGACTTCCAAAGTGCCAACTTCCTCTCAGTCTTCTCAATAGTTCCATCCCAATAGTAATGGCTTTATGGTTTGCCCCTAATGTCATGCCTAGATAAACTGTTGGTAGCTTCTCTACCTTGCACCGCAAGATGTTTGCTAGTGTTTGAATCTGTTGAACTTCTTTTACAGGAAGGATACTGTTTTTTCTCCGGTTAACGTTGAGTCCAGAAACTACCAGAATCACTCTTAAATAGCATAATTGTTCCTGGTTTGCTTCACAAAACACTATTGTATCATCAGCATACAATAAATGTGTCACCTCCATACTTTCATTTGCCCTGTTTCTTATATTGAAGCCTCTGATCCAATTATTTTTGCAACGCTTTTCTCATTAAACTGTCAAATCCCTCCTAGCTATAATAATAAAAAGAAATGGAAAGAAAGCTCTTTGAATAATAAAACTATTTTTTAAAAATGCTCCCAGGCACATTTACCAATGACACTATCTCTCCTACTTTCTAAGATTGCAGAACCTCCCTTTTCCGGTAGACTAGCCGGAAATTGACCCCTTTCATTCAAACAACTCAGTTCTTACATCCCGTGATTACTTTTTTACAAAAATCATCTCCCGTCTTTAGAAATTATGGGGGATAATAGAATATATTTCAACCAAGGTTTTAGATCATATGACATTACCAGATGGACTTCAAACAATGTTGCATGGTATGACTGGGTGGAAAGAAGCAGAAAAATGATGATGAGGGTTACGCTTAGTGAGAAGGAGCTAGAATGGATTTGTTTCATTCTCAGAGAAGCATCATTAGACCAAAACAAACAGGTGAGAAGGTGGAGATTCAAAGATTGGGTGGCAGAATTCTTTGGTACGAGGAAACATAACTCTCATGGGAGATATATGAGTATTCTCTCACTGAAAGAAGAGGACAGAACAGTTACTATTGTACCTGAGTGAGACATAAATGCTGGATGGAAAAGTGTGGCATTTAGGATTCGAAGTTTCATTAAATGCACACCACAAAAGGAGAAGACACAAAGCAGGAAACATGACTCTAAGATGCCATATGCAAAGCAGTTAAAAACAGCAAATGGCAAAGTAACAGCCCTGATATGGTCACAACCAAAGGCCGACTGGAACCAACTGAAGCCAAAATCAACGATCAAGGAGTACTGGGAAGATGTATCTTTGGATATTTTGACAAGGAGAAAGCTGAAAATCCCACCCTGTCTGAGGTTAGACGTTGGTTTTCGACGGTATGGAAAAAGGCTTTTGGGATCAATATTTATGAGATGCTGGACAATTGTTATCTCTTTGAGTTCCAAAACAGATACATGGCAGAACAAGTTCTCTAGGGAGAATGGATGTGGAAGAGAAGCATACTCAAGTTAGAGTGGTGGAACCCTACTGCAGGATGTGTACCTATCTCTTACAAACCCAAATCCACTTGGATTAGGGCTATGGGTATTCCAATGCATCTTTGGACGGAAGAGACTATCCACGAAATCGGAGAACTCTGTGGAGGGTGGCTGGCGATGGAGGAGGAAACAAAGCTAAGAAACCACCTCAAATGGGCTAGGATCGAGACACAAGGGGATGATCGAAGCATGTTGACGGAACTCACCATTACCAGAGAAGGAGTTAACTTCATCATCCCGATATGGGTGGAAAAGAGAACTCGATTTGAGTTGTCGCGGAGAGAGATGGAACAGTTGCCAGAGAAGATGAGGGGGATCAAAGGAAGATCCAGCGGATAATAGAGCCTTCAACCTTTATATCCGGGAATTCAGAACATGATGGTGACGGAACAGGGGAGAAACACGTGGGGACAACTGGAGAATTTTTTGAATTGACTGTAAGAGCACGTGATCATGTGCACAATTTAAAAAAAGAATGGGCCTGAAACCTAATGCACTGGACCATGCAAATATTATTGGTAACAATTTTAACCAACAGCCCAAGGACAATCTCTTCCAGGAGGTCACAGTGGATGAAACCACGGTGACTTATTCTTCAAATCTCCACATGAAGAGAAGACAGGAAATACAGGAAGCTGCACTTTCACCATTGAAGAACAACTAGAAATTGAAGGGGAAATCGAAACTGCACAACTGTGCGTAGCAAGCAAGGAAGTAGTTGAAGATAAAGAACATGGGAAAATTGTCAGAGGTGATTTTAAAACAAGTTAGGAGATACTGGGAACGGAAAATTCAGGGGAATTATGGGATGTGCAGGAGATCGAACCCCTTTGTACACAACATCAAGGAGCTCTTACTGAAACGGAGAGGAAGGCCACAGCCTGGGATGGATATGGATTCTCATGTTAACCCATTTTGTCCATATTTATATGAGCTTAAATAGGTTGAAGACCATATTAACCCATTTAAGAAAAGGAATGAAAATATGAGTGATCCATTTAATTGAATATGGATAAAATGGTTTCATTTCACTGATATGAGCTGAAATCGCCACCCTAGCTAAGATAACAGGAAGAATTCAGGGATTTGAAGTTAGTAAGTTTGATGGAAACATTGTAGAGATCACACATTTGCAGTATGCTGATGATACACTAATTTTTTGTGGGGTTGAGGAGGAGCAACTCTCGATAATAAGACTTATATTGGTGTACTCTGAAGCCATTTCTGGACTCCATATAAATTGGAACAAAAGCCACTTGTATCCAATTAATGTAGTTCTAGAAATGGATCACCTTTCTCAAATCCTAGGAGGTGCGATAGGCACTTTGCCATCAATATACTTGGGCATGCCTCTGGCGGCTTAGTATAGGTCCATAGATATTTGGATTCAAATTCTGGAGAAATGGGAAAATAAATTAACCAGATGGAGAAATATCTATCCTTGGGAGGTTGATTAACTTTGATTAACTCAGTTTTAGATGCCCTCCCTACGTATATGTTATCTCTCTTCCATATACCCCAGCCAGTAATTTAAAGGTTGGATAAAATCAAGAGAAACTTCTTGTGGCAAGGCAATAAAGAAAGGAAGGGTTTTCATTTGGTCAATTGGAAGAACATAATGGGAAGTAAAGGACGAGGTGGACTAGGTATAAAGAACCTTAAATACCAAAGCAAAGCACTCAAGGCCAAGTGGCTATGGAGATACCATCAGGAGGACCAAGCCCTCTGGTACAGGGTAATCAAGAGCAAGTATGAGCAACTGAACACATGTGTAACTACAGAGGTCAACACCCCCTATGGTATTATCCTTTGGAAATCCGTTAGAATGTTCTGGCAGTTTCTCAGTAATCAATTAATTGTCAAAGTTCGAAATGGTAGAAAAACAAGTTTTTGGATTGATAAATGGGTGGGTACTGTGAGCCTTAAAGATCTCTTTCCTGGCATCTTTGTTTTGGCTCAACCCCAAGAGAAACCTGTTGCTGAAATGTGGTCACCACAAGGATGGAATATGATCTTTAGAAGAATCTTGAATGACTGGGAAATTCCCAGAATGATTGAACTTTTCAAATTACTCGAGAGCTTCCAAGGAATCCAACCAGGTGAAGACTATTTATGGTGGCATGGGCACAACAAAGGAATCTACAGGGAGAAGGACGGATATAAACAAACAAGTCTTAGGGAGAATCAAGACTTCAAATGGCCTTGGAAACGAATCTGGAGAGTCAAAGTGCCACAAAAAAAACTGGCATGCTTCACCTGGCAGCCAATGAAGCAGTTTTGGCATTGGACAATGTGGCCAAGAGAGGTATATCTGTATGCAACAGATGCTCATAAGGATACACAGAGAGTAAAACACCTCTTTCTACACTGCAATTTCACAATTTCACTGACCAACTGTGGCATATTTTCCTTAATCTCAGAGGCATTTCCTGAAGTATCCCTAGTAAGATTGATGAGACTCTTTTCAGTTTGGAGGAGTCTGTAGTTGGGGCTACAAACAGAGAAAGATGGAGGATGATCCCTGCATGTATATGGTGGACTATATAGAGTGAGAGAAATGATAGATGTTTTGAAAATAGGGACAACAACCTGCAGGAAGTTAAGGTTAAATGTATTTTGTTGTTCTGTTTTTGGTGTACAAATGTCTACTCCAATGAGACTGAGTCAATCATAGAGGTTTAGGGTCCATCTAGTTCTTGGTTTAGCATTGGAAAGACTTTAATCTCTTTCTTCTTTTTGTAAATATGGTTTTTCAGTAGGTAGTACTGATTGAAATACAAATGTTACTAGTGTCAAAAAAAAGAAGGAATGGAGATAGAGGGTCCCCCTGTCCAAGTCCTCTTACTGCTGGAAAAAAACCTACGGGTTCTCTTCATTTGCAAGGATGGAGAACCTGGTGGTTTTAATACAAAAGTGTATCCAACCGAGCCATCTATTTCAAAACCCCATTTGTCTAGAGTGTTGATCAGGAACTTCCAATTTAAATGGTCATAGGCTTTCTCAGTATCCAACTTGCACAACCCCCGGTAGATCTTCTCTAATTCTAGTTTCAATACACTCACTAGCAATTAAAGCGGCATCTATTATCTGTCTGCCTTTAATGAAGGCCATCTGGCGTTTGTTCACAAGCTTGCTTATCACCCTCTTTAATCTTTCTGCTAGAACCTTGGCTATGATTTTGTACAACCCTGTGATCAAACTAATTGGTCTAAAATCTCCCAGATCATTTGCCCCCACCTTCTTTGGAATCAAAGCTACAAATGTAGCATTAGAACTTTTTTCAAATTTCTGATGTGGAAATTGTGGAAGGTTAACATTAAGTCCTCCATTCTAGTTTCCCAGAAAGTTCGAAAAAAAATCATTGTGTAACTATCCAGACCAGCTGCACACATTTTGATCCCTTCTAACACCTCTTCCTCTTCAAGCCTTCTTGTAAGCCATTGTTGCTCTTCCACAGTAATAGTTTGAACATCAAAAATATTCAAATCTGGCGCAACTTTCAGATTCTTTGTAAAGATTTTGATAGAAATCCACAATGGACCTCTTAATCTCCATAGAATCAGAGGACATTACCCCATCGATGGGGAAATACTTTGTGTTCTTGTCACCCTCTTTGATCCACTGAATTCTGGATCTCTGTCTCCAATGGATTTCTTCATTTCTAGCCGTTACTTCATACTCCATGGCCCATTGTACTTTCATCGTCAACTCATAATCAGTAAGAGGTCTGGCCTCTTGTATGATTTCCAAACTTCCAATTTGCTCCAGAAGTTGATCCTTTCAAGCCCTCCAGTTACCTTTATCCTCCTTGCTCCATTCTTTGAGTTTTACTTTCAAAAGACTCAATTTTGTTGCTAACTTAAAGTCTGCTCTTCCTGTCACATTTAAAGAATTCCACCAGTCTTGTACTTTGGATTTGAACCCCTCCACATTCAGCCACCATTTTTCAAACTTGAAATGTGATCCTTGAAGACCTCATCCCCACATGACAACATATGGATTATGGTCAGAACCCAGACTAGGCAAGGAACTCTGTCTGATTCGTTCGTCCCAAGGAAATGAATACATGAATCTGTCAATCCTTGATGCATTTCTATGACACGAAATATTGTTTGTTGGGTATTTGATTCGATATGAGGGTTTGCCATCTCTCTCTCTCTCTCTCTCTCTCTCTCTCTCTCTCTCTATATATATATATATATATATATATATATATATATATATATATATATATAGAGAGAGAGAGAGAGAGAGAGAGAGAGAGAACCTTTTGCTATTTCTACAATCCTTTTTAGAAAAAGATGGCTTAAGTAACAATAAAAGGAGGGAAGTAGTACCACAAATAATGAACTTACTAGTTCTTTTTGATGAGGAATCTGGTCTCTAGATCCACAACCATGTTGGGTACCTACATCCAAGTCCAAGCAACATAGGTTGGTAGTAGTGAATGAAGAAAAGTAGAATTGAAAAATTGCAGACCATTTCTTGGATCCCTGAGTTTAAGGTAATGTGCTTCATAGTTGTTAGTTATGTATGCCATAAAGCTGTAGGAAGTATCCATCGTAAAGGTAATAGTTTAGATTTCTTTTCCTGTGTTGGAGGATTGTCTTCTCATTGAAAAAATGAAATGTGGAGAAGGTCATAGTAGCATGCATATTTCTTTAACAAATCTAATTATTAGAATGAGCAATGATTAGATGCAGGGAAGAAATATGAAAATATGGTCATGTTGTATTGAATTAACAATGCTTGAAAATTTATTCACTTCTTACCTCTTTTCTTATTTGATGTAACAAAACTAGTCTCTGCTTTTTGCAGAAAGTGTTGGCTAAACATGGAGCTCAAAAGATAAGTGCTTATGTGACCCACGGAATTTTTCCAAAAAGATCATGGCAGCGCTTTAGTCATGACAAAGGAGGTAGGCGTGTGTTCTCTGATTCTTGTATTAGTAAGCAATAATTTCCTCCTTTAAGATTGGTCGTGGGAAATGGCAATATGTCTAAAGAGGCCTTTTAATCATTTAGATGTCAGTCATTACGTTTGGTTATTTTTTAGGCCTAGATCTTAATTATTCGGATCTTAACTATTTAGTGTGTGTTATTTTAAAATGTTACAACCACTTAATGGGTCTATCAAAAAACAACATATCTACCTTCACAAGGTAGGAATAAGGCTGCATACACACAACCCTCTCCAATTCCATCTGTGGGATAACACCGAGTATAGTGTTGTTGTTACCCCTTAATGGGTCTGAATAGATTTAAATGATTAAGATCTGTAACAAAGTCTTAATATCATTAAGATGATGTCTATTTAAGGTTCTGTATAAAGGTGGCAATTGACTGCTACTGTTTCGCCCATCATTGCTGCCCACAATTATCAACTACCTCCTCCCACCACTCAGACACTATTTTCAGTCACGACCATCATCGTTGTCAGTCGCTACAATCCGTCGCCAACACTCCTAACAACCATTTAGAGTCACCATCAACCATCATTATAATAACAATATTATTATTGACAATCACCATCAGTCACCGCTATATATCATCATCATCTGCCGTCATCATTCACAAACACCATTAGCTATTACTATCATTCACCACAATTATAAGTCGTCAGCATCATCAACCACTATTTTCAGAAATCATCACCATATCTACTACTCACAAACACCACCATTAGCCTAACATTATTCCCAATCGTCACCCACACCACCACCAAGTGCCATACAACTATTTAAGCATATTTTATGGAAATATATTACATTAACATAATATTTTATTCAATTTATATTTATTAATTTTTAAATAAGGATACTTTTACTGAAATGAACAGTCTTAATTATTTAGTAATCGAATCTTAATACAACATTTTAATAATCAGATTCAGACGTCTTAATCAATAATAAAAACAAATGAGGCCTAAGTGTGACATCGTGTTTGAGAACTATTTTGATTTGTTAGACTTTCATAAATCTTCTAACAAGTTTTCCCCTATATAATGAACTATCACGCTTTAATGTGCTGCTTTTAAAAAAAATTCTCTATATTCTTTTGACAGAACAGTGCTATTTTTTTTTTTTCAACCTGCACATCCCTCTATGCATTTTCATGAAAAGTTCCCTCATAAAATGGTAGACTGAACAAATATTGCACTAATCAAATTTTGCTATTTGGCAACTTAAAGAGTAGATATTGGTGCAAGCAATACAACATATTTAGGCACCAAGTGTTTCTGCAGCATGATATTTCTCCTTTTTTGGTTGAAATTTTCGTTGTTTCGAAAACCAATATTAAAAATATACTACCATATCTCATATCTGAAAGTTCTGTTTCTCAATGAATTGCACAGTTCCACTTTGTGAATGTCTGTTTTGGGTTTTGTTGGAATTTCATCAGGTGATTTCATTCCTATCTACCTCTTAACTTGTTCAGGTAGTCCTGAGAATGGAATGGCTTACTTCTGGATCACAGATTCATGCCCTCAAACTGTGAAGGAGGTGAAAGACAAAAAACCATTTGAGGTTCTGAGCCTTGCCGCTCCCATAGCAGCTGCACTTCAGATTTAGCTGCAGATTCTGTATATCACCTGCAATGTCTTTGGATTCAAGATATATAGAGAAAGCTAGGAGAAGCCAGAGCTTCCTGCTAGCATTATCGAGATGAGTTTAGATTGATGTCGATAGTATTTTCTTCAACTCTATTTACCTGACAGACTTTGATGCCAGTATAATGAAGATGTTCACTACTCTCTCAATCGAATCATCGTTTGAAGATTTCCCTTAAAAATGATTTACCTCGATAATTGGATCCTTTATTTCCCATAAAATGCTGTATCATAAACTGGAAATATAATTTAATTTGGATGATTCTATCATTTAAATTTCAATACATATATGCTGAGTTCAGAGATCCAGTTCCATTTTTCTCTGGTTTGCATGAGTTATTTGATGTAAAATATATTTATTTTTTTGGTAACTGGATAATATTATTAGCAAGTAAGCTAAAGTATCATTACAAAATAAGGGGATAGTATTATTCCCTGTATATATTGTAGCAATGGTTGCTATCAAGTTACTATTATAAGTTGGAATTTCCCTTGGATGAGTAGATCTACTCGAATCACATCTAAACAGTTTCAGATTTTAGATATGAAATATTACAAATTTTATATATATATAATTCGCTTAAAGTGATTCACATTTTCAATACGTTGAATTTTTTATTTAAAAAAAAAAAAAACGAGGGGAATAGGGGAGGCAGGGAGGAGGAGGATAAGGGGGAGGGGGGAAAGAGGGGGAGGCGGATGAGGTGAGGGAGGGAGGGGAGGGGGAGGGGTGGGGGAGGAGGAGATGAGGGAGGAGAGGGAGGGAAAGGGAAGGAGGAGGAGGAGAATACTGATAATTATTTAGGACAAATTATGCATAATATTAGTCCATGCAAAGTACCACGAATTTGACATGTGGAAATCGTCCCATAAAGCTTAAATATGGGGTAAGTGTTTCCCAGATACCAGTGACTACTATAATATTAGGATGGTTGGAAACATTAGCCCAAGAGCATGATAATCGGGTGAAGAAAGTGCGACCAGGGTGCTTATAGATCTCCTCCCTAGGTTTAGGTGCATCATACTAGTAACAGTCTCAAGTATTATAGAAATCCCCCCACGAGTCTAGACTCAAATCCTAGGCATGTGACATTACTCAAGTATGGCTAAAAACAACCCTTTTCCTAGGGTATAGAGTAAGTTTTTTTGTGGTGGTACCATAAGTTTGCATCTCATTCTTTCGTTTGTAATATATTATCTCTCGATTAAGCATTGATAATAGGAATATCTTCTTGTTTAAGCAACTAACAACACGACCCACTAACTAAAACTTTGTCGAACCAAAATTGTGCTAGTTGTAGAATGAGAAGAGATAGTTGGTACCGTGACCAGTAACCACCTTCACAAGCAGTGTTCATAATGAAGCCAACACACCACCTAGTCATGTATCGATTGGAAAAATTTGGTTGCAATAGGAATATTCCCTGGCGTAGCCAGAAATTTTATAAAGGGTGTCCAAAAATCTCATAGCTCGTAAAAATAATTTAAAAAAGTGGGTGTACTTAAATTTTGTAAATCAAACTACATAACATTAATGATTAATCTTTTTAATTAAAATATACCAAAATTTTTAAAATCAAACTACATAATATTTAGCTTTAATGTTCACGTTTATCTGATGGGTAGTGAAGCAACAAAGAAAAAGAGAGAGATTTCAGTTTAGAGTGAAATCACGTTTATGCTTCAAGATTTCACAAACCTCTGATGACCAACAACGAGAAATGAAAAATAAAGAATAGAATAAAACGAGTTATATTAAAAGAAATTTATATAAAGTATTTTCACTTTTAGTAGCTTTATGGAATAAATAAATAGGATTTGCTAATTAAATTTAAATTAAATAATTACTTTTAAATTTTATTTAAACTTTTAATGAAAAGAATAGGATTTGCTTATTAACTTTAAATTAAATAATTATTTTAAATTTTAAATGAAAAGAAAAAATTAAAGTCAATTAACAGGAATCTAACCCGCGCACTGCAAGTTGCAAAGAACTTAGTAAGAGTTGAACAACTGAAACCACTAAGCTAGAAAATTTTTATTATTTTTCAAGGGTGTCCAAAATGTGTTATTTAACCATTTAAATTATTATTTTACTTATAAATACGGTGTAATTTTCTGACCAATTGACAAAGGGTAGCTACGCCCCTGCTAGGGAAGTAGGTTCAGACAAGTGCACATACCAGTAGACCCATCCAAAGAGGAAATCCTCAATTTTATTCTAGAAATTCACTCTCAAATGAACCAAATTCTATGGGGCCCATCGATCATTAGGGTTGTGGGCATATTTCTGCACCCAAGCATCACATTAATTTTACCCTTATTTTATCTAAATTTTGAGGATAAAGCCACATATATTCATGTATAATTGTTGTGGTGAGCTAATTATATATGTAATTAGATTATTTCAGGTTAAAACACAACAAGAATCGATCCAAAAGAGTAAAGCATATCACCCCAGACATAAATGTAACCAGCACAAGACTAACAGAGTGTTCCACGTTCAATGGTGAAGTCAAAATTTTTAAGAAATCGCATAACAAAAACACTTTTTACAAAATGTTTTTTTTTCTACTAGTCAGATTCAAATACACAAGCCCTATCTCATTTGACACATCTGAAACCATTGAGCTATAACAACTTGTTGTGTTAAAAGGTGTTCAAAATATATTATTTGATCACTTCGTATATCATTTTTCTAATGTATTCGATGTATTTTTCTCCAATGAATGATGTCCAATTGGACACGCTGAGAACCAAGTACATCCGCCACTATCCGTGATGTGGGGCAAGCATCCTTCATTGGCACCCGGTCCACACGTGTTGTTAAAATTCAGAGGATGTGAAAAAGAGCATGTTTTGATGATGAAACTCTAACCACAGATGTATACTACGAAAGTCTAAGACGTGTTTTAGATCCTACCATGAGTGTCTAAAGGTTGTGTCACTGTTTTAAGTTCAATTTTAATGTATATAGTCATTTAGAAAGTTTAGGAATCAAAACGTCAAATAACGTCCATAACGTCCGGAAACTAGTTCAAGGAGGTGCTAGTGTGACTTAGCCTATTTGACTAAGTTTTAAGAGTTGGAAAATGATGAAATTTGGTGGAAAGGTGTTTAACGCGTATTAGAGTTAGTTTATAGTCAAAACGTCCGGGTACGACTCCCCAAGGATCAACTAAGGGCCCTTGAGGAGGACCCTTACAATTTGGAAAAAAGCTACCAAAAGGCAGTGTCCACAAACAAGTGCAAACGATGGACCGTGGGCCAATCGATGGGGCGTCTATGTCCACCATTGATGGTCACTTAGACAAAACCATGGGAGGCCTGTTTTGTCAAGTGTCTGACCAAAACGACGGACCAACAGGACAGTTGGTCCCTTGGCCGTCGTTTGACAAACAGACAGTAGACATGGTCTCGTCTGTGGAGTCCACTGTTCTGCTGCACGTTTTCAAGTTGGTTAACTAATTAATTAGGTGATTAGTTAATTAGTTATGGGTTAAGGGAGGTCTAATTAAGTTGATTAATGACCTATATAAAGACCCTAACCTAATTAAACTAACTAACCCTCATAATTTCCCAAACCCAAATAACTCCTCCTTCTCTCTTCTTCCTCTCTCCCAAGTAGAAGAACACCATAGAAGACAAGGTCAAGAGGGTTCTAGGGCTGATAAGGATCAAGTCTCTCCATCAAACTTCATCAATTAACAAGGTATGTGATTCCTTTAACTTTTGGGACTTCTTTCCCTAAAGGGTTCCATCAAATTGATTTCAAAAGTATGAAATTCAGGTGGGTTTTCATCCAATACGAAATTGGTCTTGTGAATTGCTTTGTTTATGATTCCTTTTGGTTATTATGAGTATATTAACATGTATTATGATTCAATTAGATTACTTCTTGATGGATTGATCTAGTTTGTAGAAGATGACCCTTTCCCCTTAACCCTAGGTTGTGATCTTGAATTGAATTGTATAGTATTGTTACAATTGGCTTGGTTAATGTGTGAATTACTATACTATGTTGCTATTGTGCCAATTATGAATAGATTGTGCTACATTGTAATCCAATTATGCTAGTTTTTGAATAATTGACCTAAGTCTCTAATTCTAAGCTATGAACTAGTGTTGAATTGATGTATAGTGATTCAATTGGCTTTATTATTAAGTTGGTTACTATTGTGTGATGGTATTACACCCATTGTTGGGTTGATGGTAAGACCTTGATGATGGCTTATGAAGGATATTGTGGTAAGTCTTGTGATCTCAATCCTCTACTTCAATTGTGATTAATTGTGATTAAGTGATGATGTTGTATTGAAGTATATCTATAATACTAAGATTGATAAGATTGGTATGATGTTGAATTGAAATTTCTTGAACTATGGATTGTGAGTTGTTGACTAAGATTTAAATGTTTTAAGGATGGTGATAACTTATCAATGTGCCTTATCATGATGTGACTATGTAAATGTGCTAACCTCACGTGTATGAATTGTAATGAAAGGACAATGCTCATGCAATTCTTATTGAGCTATGATGATGATGATTATATAAGGGATAAACCCTATGACCTACATTAATCTATGATGATTAATAAAGGTATTAAAGATATTTCAAAAGGGAGTCTATCATAGCATCGAGTGAACTAAAGTGAGTAGTGTCCCTTCCTACATAGGGAAGGTAGGATCACTAATGTACTCATGAAATTGGAGACTATAATGCATGTAGCATAAAGATGGTCCCAACTACATCTCCTAGTTCTTGAACTATGTTGCCCCAATAGGAATACTAGCTAGTGGATCCACGTAGTTGCTATGTTCATATTTTGGTACTACCTTGGCAAGTAGTCCACCTTCTTTCGGTGTAGGGTTCCATGACACCGGATCCCACATTAGCTCATGTGGTCTATGTCGGTTAAGGCAAGATGTTCCCAAAAGGTAAAATGAATAAATGGAATGAACTCTAACTAGGATGACCTAAGGGGTCTAGCTTAGTCTAGGTAGGGGTATGAGACTCTACCTAAACATTGCACTAGTTAGCCTTGAGGGAAATCTTAGAAGAATGTTCTTATATATGTATATGCTTATAAATGAAGGTGATATGTATATGGTGATCTTACATGTTGGTGATAATATATGATGTTGATTTCATTTATGAATATGTGTATGATCTATATTGCTAAAGTATGATGATGATTAATCTAAATGATATAGTATGTGAATTTGGACATTGGTTGTGGATATTGTTGGGTTTACTTGATTGAGTAAGGTTATGGGGCTTTGCTTAGTCATTGCACTAGTGGACTTAATGAAGGTTCATGAGTAGTGGTCTTACTTTGGTTATGATGTTATGAACTCTTATATATGCTTGATGATGTTATAGCTTGATGATAGAGTTATATTGACTATTTGCTCAAGTATGTTGATATGCATGTTGACTTGACTAGGCTTAGTAGTGTTGGTATTGTGATGTACATGGTATTGACAGTAATGGATATGTAAGATTGACTTGTATTGGTTCTTGAAATGTGCATAAGGCTTTTCAAAGTGAAATGAAATACTTTAATGAAATATCCCTTTTTTGCATGATTTTATGTTGTGTGTGCATATGATCTCATGCTTAGTAAAAGTTATGTGCTAGCCCATTTTCTCCCCTTTTCCCCAACATTTTAGGTCCCGTTTGTTGAAGGGCTCTTGAGACGACTTTGAAGGAAGACTAGGAATTCTCACTCTCCAAGTTGGGTAGGTCCTCACTTTCCAAGGGCAATGCCAATATCAAGCTTTGATGTTGTTCTAGTTATAAGAGGTTTAGTTCTTTCCTTTTCGTTTGAGTACTAAAGATTGTATATCCTATATGTGGCTCTTATTGTATTGATGTATGGGCTATGCCCAATTGTTATACTCATGTTTAGATGGTTATGAGATGAGACATCCGGTTTTAAGACTATCTTATATATATATATATATATATATATATGTTCAATAAAAGTAGAAGACTATGTAATCTTCTTATACGAAGGGTCTATGTATACTCGATATGAATATCTATATTATGTGTATGTGAGAGGTCTATGTAAACCTCAAGATATATATAGAAAAGTTTTAAATTTTCTGCATTGTTAACCTATGAATGTAATGATGTAAGCTAAGAGGCTTGTCTTAGTCCTCTGCGAGGAAGACGACGCCGGTTACGTCTAGGGGGTGCTCCCAGGATGTGACAAACTTGGTATCAAAGCCTGAGGTTGAATATCTTTAGAGTCGATGTCTCACTTAACCACGTATATGTAGATTCTTATTCATAATTGTGAAGCGCGCCAAACTTATGAATAGGAAACTATAAGATGCTTAGTAAATTCTCCTTTTCTTCGAAATCCAATATCGTGCCTCGAGAGTCTTGAATCTATGAGCCCTTATCATCTAATCCTTTTATTGTGATCATAGGCAATGAATACTCGAAGAACAGCCGATCGAAGACTTGATGAAGATATTTCCAATTCGGGAGCTCCTCCCCGAGGCAATCAAGTCCCTCCTCTTGAAGAAGTTACTAATGATGAACAAGCTCCGGTCAATCCTCCTCCTTTGACGGATGGGGACATAAGGGCTGCCTTTCTCCAAATGGCCCTAGCCATTACTACTCAAGCGCAAGCCGTCACTACTCAAGCACAAGCAATGATGGCCCAAGCTAACCGGGAGGTTGTACCCCGAGGAAACCATCATGTTGGCACCATGTCCTCTCATTTGAGGTATTTCACTTGGATGAATCCCCCTACTTTCTATGGGTCCAAAGTTGAGGAAGACCCCCAAGAGTTCATTGATGAAACCTACAAGATCCTCTATGCTATGGGGTTGACTACTAGTTAAAAGGCCGAGTTAGCCATTTACCAACTCAAAGATGTGGCCCAAACTTGGTACGTCAAATGGAGAGACAATAGGCCTTTAAGAGGTGGATCAGTGACATGGGAGATTTTCAAGAAGGCTTTTCTTGATAGATTCTTTCCTAGGGAGAAGAAGGAAGCCAAAGTGGAGGAATTCATCAAACTTCGTCAAGGAGGTATGAGTGTATTTGACTACTCCTTGAAATTTACTAAATTGTCAAAGTATGCTCCTTCTTTGGTTTCCGACACAAGAGATGAAATGAGCCGCTTTGTGACTGGGGTGTCGGATGACTTGAAGGAAGAATGTCGTTCGGCTATGCTACATAATAATATGAACATTTCTCGTCTCATGGTTCATGATCAACAAGTGGAAGAGACAAGGGTTAAGAGAAAGAGTAGAGATGCCAAGAGGGCAAGATATTTTGATGGTGGTTCTTCCAAGGGTAGGCTTGACATTCAAGACAAGCCTAGGTTCAAGAAGAGGTTTTCTAATCAAGTTCCTACCAAATTTCCCAAGGATAATGATGATAAGGTGTCTAACCCTAAGTCTCAAAAGGGAAGAGGTACTAGCTCACCAAACAATAAGCCAACTTGTGGAAAGTGTGGCAAGAAACAGTATGGTGATTGCCTTGTTGGGACGAACAATTGGTTTGGGTGTGGCAAGAGTGTCCACAAGGTTAGGGATTGCCCAAATGTGAAGGGACAAGACAAAGGTAGTGGGCAAGATCAAGCAAGTGGTTATAATGTTGATCCTCTAAAGAAGAATCGCTTTTATGCACTTCGCTCTAGGGGTGAGCAAGAGAGTTCTCGCATTATGGTGACCAGTATGTTACAAGTCTTTTCTATTAATTTATATGCTTTACTCGATCCAGGTGCTACATTATATTTTTTTTACTCCCTTGATAACTAGAAAGTTTGATATTTTGCCTGATATTCTGAATGAACCTTTCATGGTAACTACCCCGGTAGGTGAGTCGGTGGTTGCAAAGAGGATGTATAGAAATTGTCCTATAATGTTGCCCAATAGAGTTATTCATATTGAATTAGTAGAACTTGATATGGTCGATTTTGATGTCATTTTAGGGATGGATTGGTTGCATGATTGTTTTGCTTCCATTGATTGTAGGACTAGAATTGTCAAGTTCAATTTTCCAAATGAACCCATTTCAGAGTGGAAGGGGGTAAATTCTATTCCTAGAGGTCAAATAATCTCTTGTCTTAAGTCTTGTAAAATGATCTCACAAGGGTATCTATATTACATTGTAAGGGTCAAAGATTTAGACCCCTAAAATCCTCCCATTGAGTTAGTCCCCGTAGTAAGGAAATTTTCGGAGGTCTTTCCTAATGATCTTCCCGGAATCCCTCTCGAACGGGAAATTGACTTGCTACCGGATACCAATCCCATTTCAATTCCTCCTTATAAGATGGCTCCGACCGAATTGAAAGAGTTGAAGGCTCAGCTCAAAGATTTGCTAGGTAAAGGCTTCATTAGACCTAGTATTTCTCCATGGGATGCTCCAGTTTGTTTGTAAAGAAGAAGGATGGGTCCCTTAGAATGTGCATTGATTATTGCCAACTCAATAAAGTCACTATTAAGAACAAGTATCCTCTCCCTTGGATTGACGACTTGTTTGATCAACTCCAAGGAGCAAGATAATTTTCTAAGATTGACTTGAGGTCGGGGTATCACCAACTTAGGGTGAGAGGTGAGGATATACCAAAAACAGAATTCCGAACTAGATATGGTCACTATGAGTTCTTAGTAATATCTTCGGTCTCACTAATGCCCCAGCGACATTTATGGACCTCATGAATAGGGTGTTTTGAAGTTACCTAGATTTATTTGTTGTTGTCTTCATTGACGACATCTTGGTATATTCGAAAAATGAGGGTGAACACATGGACCATTTGAGGGTGGTGTTACAAGTGCTTAAGGAGAACCAATTATTTGCCAAGTATAGAAAATGTGAGTTTTGGTTGAGGTCGGTGGCGTTTCTTGGTAATATCATCTCTAGTGAGGGGGTTGAAGTTGATCCAAGAAAAACCGAGGTGGTGAAAAATCGGCCTAGGCCATTGACTCCAACCGACATTAGGAGTTTCTTGGGTATATAGAGGGTTATTATAGGAGGTTTGTGGATGGTTTTTCATCCATTGCATCTCCTTTGACTACTTTGACCCAAAAGAGTATGAAATTTGAGTGGTCGGAGACATATGAGAAAAGTTTCCAAATATTGAAGGATAGGCTTACTTCTGCTCCGGTGTTGAGTTTACGGAGGGTACTAAGGGCTTCGTTATGTATTGTGATGCATCCCAAGTGGGCTTGGGGTGTGTGCTTATGCAACATGGGAAAGTAATAGCTTATGCTTCTAGACAACTTAAGGTGCATGAGAAGAATTATCCAACTCATTATCTTGAGTTAGCGTCTGTGGTATTTTCCTTGAAAATATGGAGGCATTACTTGTATGGTGTTCATGTTGATGTGTATACCGACCACAAGAGTCTTCAATATGTGTTTACTCAAAAGGAGTTGAATCTCCGACAAATAAGGTGGTTAAGATTGTTGAAAGATTACGACACGAGTGTTATCTATCATCCTGGCAAGGCTAATGTGGTTGCGGATGCTCTATGTCGTATGATCATGGGTAGTGTGTCTCATGTAGAAGAAGCCAAGAAAGACCTAGTAAAAGATGTTCATAGGTTGGCTCGTTTGGGTTTTAGATTGGAAGATTCTCCAAATGGTGGTTTCATGGTCCATCATAACTCCAAATCGTCTTTGGTGGTTGAGGTGAAGTCCAAACAACACCCTGATCAACCATTGAAGGAGTTGAAGGAGTCGGTTCTTGGTAAGCTTAATGAGTCATTCTCCTTGGGGGGGGGGATAGTGTCTTGAGGTATGAAAGAAGGTTGTGTGTTCCAAATGTATATGTATTGAGGAACCGGATCCTTGAGGAAGCTCATGGATCCTGGTACTCCATTCATCCGGGTTCGACAAAGATGTACCATGAACTTAGGGAGGTGTTTGGTGGAAAGGCATAAAGAAGGACATAGCGAAATTTGTTGCTAGGTGTCCAAATTGCCAACAAGTGAAAGCCGAACATCAAAAGCCGGGTGGTTTGCTTCAAGAAATTTAAGTTCCTACTTAGAAGTAGGAAGACATTAATATGGATTTTGTGGTAGGTTTGCCTCGGACACAAAAGCAATATGACTCCATATGGGTGGTTGTGGATAGGTTGACCAAATCCGCTCATTTTATTCCCGTTAAGTCTACTTACTCGGTAGAGGATTATGCAAGGATATTCATAGATGAGATTGTGTGTCGCCATGGTATTCCGTTATCCATCATATCGTATAGGGGTGCACAATTCACATCTAGGTTTTGGAGGTCAGTCAAAAAAGGGTTGGGTACCAAGGTGAAGTTAAACACCGCTTTTCATCCTCAAATGAATGGTCAAGTGGAGCGTACTATTCAACCCTTGAGGATATGCTTAGAGCTTGTATCATTGATTTCAAGGAAAACTGGGATAAGCACTTGCCTTTGGTTGAGTTTTCTTACAACAATAGTTACCATTCATCTATATCTATGGCTCCTTATGAAGCCTTGTATGGTAGGAGGTGTAGATCTCCAATTGGATGGTTTCAAGTGGATGAGTCTTCAATTTTTGGTCCCGAGTTGATTTATAAGACTTTGAGAAGGTTCATATTATAAGAAATTGTTTGAAAACAGCCTATACCCGGCAAAAGTCTTATGTCGACCATAGTAGAAGATAACTAGAGTTTGAAGAAGGTGATAAAGTGTATCTAAATATTTCGCCTATGAAAGGGGTGGTGAGATTCTGCAAGAAAGGGAAGTTGAGTCCTCGTTATGTGGGTACCTATGAAATCTTGCAAAAGATTGGTAAGGTTGCATATGAGTTGAGGTTGCCTAGTGAATTGGCTTCAGTTCATCCGGTGTTCTATGATTCCATGCTAAAAAGTTTATCGGTGATCCCGAATCCATTCTTCCTATTGAAGGTCTAGGTGTTCAAGACAACCTCTCCTATGAGGAGGTTCCGGTTCAAGTCCTTGATAGACAAGTAAAGAAGTTAAGGAACAAAGAGGTGGCTTCAATAAAGGTGTTATGGTAGAATCACCTAGTTGAGGGTGCAACATGGGAGGCCGAGGCCGACATGAAGTCCTGTTACCCTCATCTATTTGATAACTAAGGTTAGTTATTCCTACTAATAATGAAAATAATGACTAAATTTGAAGTTTCTTTGATTTTTGGTGAAGTTTTGCAAAAATGTTCATGTTACAGTGAATTACAGTGAAGTTATGCCTATAGACTTGAAAATGTTGCTTTTTGCTTGTTTTGAGTTTATGTTGTGCATTTTGGTATATTGTGCCCTTATGAATTGTATTGAGCATGTTGATATGTGGTGAAGGAGGTTTTGGCATAATGAATAAGCATGAAATGAATGTTGAACTCTTATGAGTTGAAAATGATGTTTTGAGTTGCATTGTGTACAAAGGTCATGTGCTATGTGAATGTTAGTTGGGTTGCTAGTCTTGAGTCTATTCCTTCCATTTTAAAGAATTTTAGTGTCATTCGGGAACGAATGTTCCTAAGGGGGGGGGGATAATGTAATTCTTCATAAGTCTAAGACAATTTTCTAGAGCCTAACATGAATGTCTAAAGGTTGTGTCACTGTTTTAAGGTCAATTTTAATGTATCTAAGTCATTTAGGAAGTTTAGGAATCAAAACATCAAAGAACGTCCATGACGTCCGAAAACAAGTTCAAGGAGTTTCTAGTGTGCCTTAGCCTATTTGACTAAGTTTTAAGAGTAAGAAAATGATGAAATTTGGTGGAAAGGTGTTTAACGCGTATTAGAGTTATTTTATAGTCGAAACGTCTAGGTACGACTCCCCAAGGACAAACCAAGGGCCCTTGAGGAGGACCCTTCCAATTTGGCAAAAAGCTGCCAAAAGACAGTGACCACAAACGAGTGCAAACGATGGATCATGGGCCAATCGATGGGGCGTTCATGTCCACCGTCGATGGTCACTTAGAAAAATCCATGGGAGGCCTGTTTTGACAAGTCTCTGGCAAAAACGACGGACCAACAGGACGGTTGGTTCCTTGGCCGTCATTTGACAAACAGATCGTAGACGTGGTCTCGTCTGTGGAGTCCACTATTTTGCTGCACGTTTTCAAGTTGGTTAAATTAATTAATTAGGTGATTATTTAATTATTTAGGGGTTAAGGGAGGTCTAATTAAGTTTGTTAATGACCTTTATAAATACCCTAACCTAATTAAACTAACCCAACCCTCATAATTTCCCAAACCCAAATAACTCCTCCTTCTCTCTTCTTTCTCTCTCTCAAGTAGAAGAACACCATAGAAGACAAGGTCAAGAGGGTTATAGGGCTGATAAGAATCAAGTTTCTCCATCAAACTTCATCAATTAACAAGGTATGAGATTCCTTTAACCTTTGGGACTTCTTTCCCCAAAGAGTTCCATCAAATTTATTTTAAAAGTATGAAATTCAAGTGGTTTTTCATCCAATACGAAATTTGTCTTGTGAATTGCTTTGTTTATGATTCCTTTTTGTTATTATGAGTAGATTAACATGTATTATGATTCAATTAGATTACTTCTTGATGGATTGGTCTAGTTTGTAGAAGATGACTCTTTCCCCTTAAACCTAGGTTGTGATCTTGAATTGAATTGTATAGTATTGTTACAATTGGCTTGGTTAATGTGTGAATTACTATCCTATGTTGCTATTGTGCCAATTCTGAATATATTATTGTACATTTTAATCCAAATATGCTAGTTTTTCAGTAATTGACCTAAGTCTCTAATTCTAGGCTATGAACTAGTGATGTATTGAAGTATAGTGATTCAATTGGCTTTATTATTAAGTTGGTTACTATTGTGTGATGGTATTACACCCATTGTTGGGTTGAATTGAGTGGTTGATGGTAAGAACTTGATGATGGCTTATGAAGGAGATTGTGGTATGTCTTGTGATCTCAATCCTCTACTTCAATTGTGATTAATTGTGATTAAGTGATGATGTTGTATTGAAGTATATCTTATACTTAGATTGATAAGATTGGTATGATGTTGAATTGAAATGTCTTGAACTATGGATTATGAGTTATTGGCTAAGATGTAAATGTTATAAGGATGGTTTTAACTTACCAATGTGCCTTATCAGGATGTGACTACGTAAATGTGCTAACCTCACGTGTATGAATTGTAATGAAAGGATAATACTCATACAATTCTTGTTGAGCTATGATAATGATGATTATATAAGGGATGAACCCTATGACCTACATTAAGCTATGATGATTAATAAAGCTTTAAAGACATTTCAAAAGGGACTCTATCTTAGCACCGAGTGAACTAGAGTGAGGAGTCTCCCTTCCCACATAGGGAAGGTAGGATCACTAATATACTCATGAGATTGGAGACTATAATGCATGTAGCATAAAGAGGGTCCCAACTACATATCCTAGTTCTTGAACTATGTTGCCTAGGAGTACTAGCTAGTGGATCCACGTAGTTTTTATGTTCATGTTTTGGTACTACCTTGGAAAGGATTCCGCCTTCTTTCGGTGTAGGGTTTCATGTCACCGGATTCCACATTACCTCATATAGTCTATGCCGGTTAAGGCAAGATGTTCCCAGAAGGTAAAATAAAGTTATGGAATGAACTCTAACTAGGATGACCTAAGGGGTCTAGCTTAGTCTAGGTAGGGTTATGGGACTCTACCTAAACGTTGTACTAGTTAGCCTTGAGGGAAATCTTAGAAGGATGTTCCTATATATCTATATGCTTATAAATGAAGGTGATATGTATATGATGATCTTACATGTTGGTGATAATATATGATGTTGATTTCACTTATGAATATGTGTATGGATTATATTGCAAAAGTATGATGATGATTAGTCTAAATGATATAGTATGTGAAGTTGGACATCGGTTGTAGATCTTGTTGGGTTTACTTGATTGAGTAAGGTTATGGGGCTTTGCTTAGTCATTAGACTAGTGGACTTAATGAAGGTCCATGAGTAGTGGTCTTACTTTGGTTATGATGTTATGAACTCTTATATATGCTTGATGATGTTATAGCTTGATGATAGAGTTGTATTGACTATGTGATCAAGTATGTTGATATGCATGTTGACTTGACTAGTCTTAGTAGTTTTGGTCTTGTGATGTACATGGTATTGACATTAATGGATATGTAAGATTGACTTGTATTGGTTCTTAAAATGTGCATAAGGCTTTTCAAAGTGAAATGGCATACTTTAATGAAATGTCCTTTTTTAGCATGATTTTATGTTGTGTGTGCATATGGTCACATACTTAGTTTAAATGATGTGATAACCTCATTTTCTCCCCTTTTCCCCAACATTTTAGGTTCCGGTCGTTGAAGGGTTCTTGAGACGACTTTGAAGGAAGACTTAGGAATTCTCACTCTCCAAGTTGGGTAGGTCCTCACTTTCCGAGTGCAATGTCACTATCAAGCTTTGATGTTGTTCTAGTTATAAGACGTTTAGTTCTTTCCTTTTCATTTGAGTACTAAGATTGTATAGCCTATATGTGGCTCTTACTGTATTGATATATGGGCTATGCCCAATTGTTATACTCATGTTTAGATGGTTATGAGATGAGACATCCGGTTTTAAGACTATCTTATATCTTATATATATATATATATATATATATATATATATATATATATATATATATATATGTGTGTGTGTGTGCGCGCGCGCGCGCGTGCAATAAAAGTAGAAGAATATGTAATATTCTTATACGAAGGGTCTATGTATATTCGATATGAATATCTATATTATATGTATGCGAGAGGTCTATGTAAACCTCAAGATAGCTATAGAAAAGTTTTAAATTTTCAACATTTTTAACCTATGAATGTAATGATGTAAGCTAAAAGGCTAGTCTTAGTCCTCTCCGAGGACGCCAACGCCGGTTACGTCTATGGGTTGCTCCCTGGATGTGACAACAGAACTCAAGTTTCATGATTGACTAAGAGGCGCGGACCTCATATCTCATAGTGGAGGTCGCTCGTGCACTAGTTCTTCAACAAATTTTTTTACAAGTCAAGATCGATTCCAACTAGGATTGTATTATTCGGTATTTTTCAACACTATAAATAGACTACACATAGAACTTTTATAAGGTTATAATTATGACTAAAGTTTACGAATTATTACCAAGTTCTTTGATTATTTATTTTTGAAGACATTGATAAAATCTACCTTACTACTCTCATAGTTGTTTCTTTTGCAGAAGATTAATTCAAGGTTTATACCATTTCTCTTTCTCGCAATATTTTTTTTATCTCAACAATTACTTATATTCTTCACAACTATTTATAAGTAGCTATATATCATAACTATCGTTATGGGACCTAGAATTGGGATAATGATAATGAGTTTTTCACGTTTAAGTCTTTGTAGTCTTTCGTAAACATTGCCTTTTTAATTGATAAAAACATTAGCAACTTGTTTGTATTTTAAACTTGCTTGACAAAAGAAGTTAATATTAGGAAAAAGAATCACAAACATAAATTTGAGGCTACCAACCACTACCTAATATCTTTATATAAAGATAGAAAAGTTAAACAGATACCTACAATTATGACCAAATTAATACACACCCAAGTTTCGAAAGGACTTAAGGTGGAATTCTTATAATTGGGACAAGAGACTTTAGAAGACATATAGATTCATCATTTCAAACAGTGGACACACCAAAAATGATTTGATATTGAAGTATTTGTTTGAGTTCTGATATCTAGGGAACGACATATCTAGTTCGGCTTTAACTATTGATACAAAATCATGGAGAAAAAGAAGTTCAACGATATTCCTTTGAAACCATTATTCCAAATACTGATCACAAGACTAAATTCTTGCAATAAATTGTAATTCCTTGACACATTGTCTATGAGATTCAACCCCAACTTACTTTGATTTTATATTTGATAATGACCCCTTTATACCTAATTGAGGGTATAATTTGGACAACATCAACTTTTGACATTGTTGTCAGAGAGTGTGGTTAAGAAATTACTATTTCAATAAAAAATCATGTTTGTTGCATTACAACCTCAGTGCATGCCTGATAATCGGAGTCAAGGATCTTTCTTGATTCTATTTAATCAAGAAATTGAACATACTTTAAGACATCTCAGGCTGAACGTGGCTTTGGACAGTGAGATTGATAAGTTGGATGCAACAACTGCTGCTACACAAGTTGGCCTTGTTGTGGACATTCAACCTCCACCGTTGGCTAGTACAGTTTTCAACATCACCACCATGATATTGTATCTTTTGGTCATGAAATCTAGATTACAAAAATTCGAACAAACATCAGAAGGACTTTGTCAGTTTTTTTATGGAGTACAACAACTGTGGCATTTCTCAAGAATGAATAAGGTTGAGGTTATTTTCATTCTCCCTAATAGGTGAAGCAACTATATGGTTGGGAGAACTATCATAGGCATCTATCTTGACTTGGGGAGAACTTACAACAAAATTATTGAAGAGGTTCTTTCATCCAAGTAGACGTATACATATCAAGACGAGATTAGGAACTTCAGACAACTACCGGGTGAACACTACACAAGGCCTAGTTACACTCTAATAAAATGTGTCTTAGTGTCCTAATCACAAAGTACCAAATAAGGTGTTACTGGAAAGCTTCTATAGGTCCTTTTATGCAGTCAACAAATCCATTGAAAAAAATATGACGAAATGTTTTGGAGCATTCGTATAATGATACCAAACACTACTAGATCAGATGACATGGATAAACATGGTCTGACACACTAGAGATAATAAAGTAGTGTCATTGCATTGACTAGGAAATAGTCAAAAGTGGAGATATTGAGAGAATAATCTCGAGACGAGAAAATGGCGCTTTTTATAATGCAACTCGAGGTGCTAACTAAACACATATGGTATTGGAACCCAAAAAGTAATTGTCGAGGTATCCAATTATAAAGGTAAAATAAATAATAGAAGTTACTATCCATATAAAGATGAGGTTAATTATGTGAGTAACCAGCGGGGGGAGTTCCCATCTGAACTACGAGGGTTCCTATCAGGGACCTTAGTGGCGAGGTCAAGGGAATCAAGATTGGAACAGAGAGATGAAATAATGAGGCACAGGTTGGAAAATAGAAACTAGGGTAACTAGGACCAAGGCTTCAACGTTGGAAGAAATATTTATATGTTTCTCCTAGAGGTGGTTACCAGAAATTTGAACAAGCATGAGTGAGTGACCCAATGAGCTCAAAAATAGAGGACATACTGTCCCACGTGCTAAAGAAAGTTGAATCTATCAATGCTGGCATGTAACAACTACATAGTGACCTTGATAACATAGGTTATGTTGTGAAATCACATTCCACCTCAATCAAACAAATAGAAGCATAGTTGAGCCAGATGTCGACTTCGCTCATACAAAGGAAGAAAACACTCTTCCAAGTGACAAAAAAGTGAGCTCGAAGTTTGAAGGTGGTAATATGGACCATTTCATAGTAGATACAACTCAGAGTAGCCGATTGTATGATGATTTTGTGATGGTTGATGATACACCATACGAAAAACAAATTTTGTAGACCCTAAAAGAGATGGGGAGGAGAAGAATAAGACTGAATCGGCTAGTCCTCTAGAACTAAATATTAATTTTTGTGAAGATAAGAGAGCTAAAACTCTTGAAGAGAAAAAATAGTTGGTTTTGAATGAAATGAGTAAAGAGGAAGGCAATACAAATACAGAAATTTCAATTCCAAATTGCTCTCCTCCCTTATGGCAAAGATAGCAGAAGAGCAAAATTGATGTTAGTTTTAGGAATTTCTTTGATATCTTAAAACAATTGCACATAAATATACCATTGATTGACACACTGAAAGACATGCCAAAATATGTTAAATACCTCAAAGAGGTTGTGAAATGCAAGAGACATTTGGGAGACATTGAAATGGTTTTAGTTAATAGTAGTTCAGTTTTGGGTTATTAAGAAAGCTTCCAAAAAGCTAGAGATCTTGGGAGATCACCCTCCTATATAAATTGGTGAAAGTAATTATGGATGAGCGCTATGTGACTTGGGGGAAAATATCAATTTAATGCCCCTATATATGTTTGAGGCAATTTGTATGTGAGAGACGCGTCTAAGCAATATAATTTTGTTATTGGCTGATTGATCATATATTGCTTCGGCGGGGTGATTGAAGATGTTCTCCTCATAGTGAGTAAATTTGTTATTCTTGTCGATTTCATAATTCTTGATTCGGAAGTAGATGTAAGGATGTTAGTCATATTAGGACATCCATTCTTTTCCACTAAGGAATCAATTATTGATGTGTGAGCAAGAAAGATAAAGATACATGTCCACAATAAGGAGATGACTTCATTGTCTACAAATCTTTCTCCAATTCATCACACTACACTAATTTATGCAAGATTACAAATGTAAATAAAAATGAGAGTGTGGGGTGTAGAAAAGCGAGCCTAATGAATGCAAGACTTATGGACCCGGACATGAGTTGGAAAGAAACAAAGATAAAATGAAATGAGTAAAAGTTGAGAGATATGGACCTCTCAAAGCAAAAAGATTAAACAACATAAAAATGGCTTGCAAGAGCACAAAACATATGATAGGGTTTTAATTAATGACTTTCATCATGCTATGATGTTAAATGAAGTGCTACTCAAAAGTCAACCCTTGATTATAATAGTCTAGAATTTAAAAATAATAAAATACAAAATTGTGTGTCATTCATGACCAAAACTAAGACGCTTGTGAGAGACAATCCACCTTACTAACAATTCTTGGGGTATTTTGTAGGTTCTAGACAACAAAGGAATTGAGAAACACAGGTTGAAGCATGAATGTGCTTAGAAAAAATCTAGCAGCTGACACACCCATTGTTAACACATCGGCATCTTGGCATGGATCTAGTCCCATGCACTAAGATATGCGATGTGAATATGGGAAAACATTAAAAGGGGGTCGTCATATACTAGAAAAACTTTGGTTTACTATTCAAGATGCTCTTCATATTGACTCACATTGTGTACCATGAAAGGGATAACATATTGAGGTTGAATGTCATTTCATTCCTGAGAACATTCAAGATAACTTGATTTCCACTAGTTTTATGAAGACCGGAGAGCAACTAGTTGTTCTGTTCACAAAGGCACTGAATGGAGCTCGAGTTAATTATTTATGTTAAAAGATGAGCATGATCAATATCTATGTTCAAACATAAGAGGGAGTTTTAAAAAATCCCGTAGGATATTGTAAATATATTCTCTTGCCTTATATAGATAACAAAATCACATAAGAGATGTGTAGGATATTTACTTAGCTTTGATAGAATCTCTAGTGATTGTACATATACATGTTGTAGTCATTTAAAATTTATTAAATATAAATTTATAAAATGATTTAAATTATATTAAATTCATAAATATATTAGTCCAAATAAACACAATGGATTAATATAATTGGGCTAATTATTTAAGTCCAATAACTATGAATTCAATTTAATTGATTTGGGATAAAATAGATGAGCCTAATTTCACCTAATCCTAGATGCCCATTTTTTTTTGTGCCACGTGGCCAATGATGTGGCATGCCAAGTCAAACAAGAAGCCAATATGTAACGTCCATAAAAATGATCTAGGCGAAACTAGAGCCTAAAATGATTGTAATGATGGTTTAAAGTCTTAAAATGATAATAAATGGTGATTAGAGGCAGTATATAAAGTTTGGAAGTGTTTGGATTTCAAATGTCCAAGACGTTCGGAAACTAGTTGAAGTTGAACTAGTGTGTCAAAGTGTTTTGTAGTAAAGTTTTTGGGGATGGTTTGAGGGTGAAATTGAGTAATGATGGTTCCTACGCATAGATTGAAATGTAAAGGGTTGAAACGTACGAGAACGACGCCTCGGGGACCAGCCTAAGGGTCCCCGAGGAGGACCCAAACATGACAATTGCAAGCTGCCGCGCCAGCCAAGATGTGGCAGTGGCTGCGCGTCGCGCAACAGACACTGAATGAGAAAAAATCTTGCCCTGCGACGCGGGGCTGTCAGGAACCATTCTGTCTCGGAATTTTGCAGAACCAAGATTTGAAAATGCCTCCGCGACGCGCAGTAAACTCTTAGTTTTGGTCGCGTCGATTTTAAGTCAAATTTGAATTGGCTAAATTGTCAAATAAGTCCAGGGGTATTTGGGTAATTTGGGGATGACTTATTGACGGTTATTGAGTCTTTTTAAACCCCTAAACTCATCAATCAAAGTTAAACCCTCAACTCAAAATAAAACCTCTCCATTCATTTCTCCAAAACCTCCATTGATGAAGGTTTGAAGCTCCAAGGAAGAAGACAGATTTCCAAGCTTTTTATCCATAAATTTCGTGGGTTAATCTTCTATACTAAGGTATGGTACTTCATCCTTGAATCCTCTTCTATTAAAGGAGCCAATTCCAAATGGTTTCAAAGATGGTCAAAACATGAATTTTCCTATTTTCAACTTCTAGCCATGGGTTCTTGCATGAAACGATTTGAAATAATTTTTTATGATATAATTGATGTTAATTGAAAGATTTTATATTAAAATTCCTATGAACTCATGCAAATCATGAACTCCTATGTTGTCTCCGATGTGGGTGATTTGATCATGACTTAATAGTAATGGATTGTTATGTAAATTGTTATGTTTATTGATATATGTACGAATTATGTTAGAATTGTTTATAGGCCACCTTATTTGGATGATTTTAATATAGTTTCTTTATAGATCAATTGCATTGTTTGATTATTGGATTGAATGGGCGACTATGGCTATTGGTAAGAGCCTTGATGTATTCTATTGGTTGAATCGCTATGGATTGGAGTTGTTAAGATTGGATTGGTGGTATGTTGACCTAAACCTTACTATATTGTGTAGTATAGGTGTTTCAATTATGATGTTTAGTATGGTCCACTTATGGTGGCGGTGACTATATGTTATAACAACCCTAAAAATGAATAAGATAAGAAATGCTTAATGTGTCAAGAATGCCTACGTTTAGATCAGGGTTCACACGAATTGATGCGCGTAGAACCAGACCTCGGAACCCTTTCTACAGCCAAGCCAACTAACTTGGGGAGTTAGTTGAGCTTGGAAAGGTTGGGTCCAACCATGTAGGGCTCTCGAATACGAAGATTTACTCGAAGGAGTCTTTACCGAACTTAAAAAGAAGAAATCTGAGATTTGAAGGTCTAGGGGTAAAATGGTCTTTTACCAGGCTAAGGGTAATATCGTAATTACCCTAAATATATATTTAGTAATTTAATTAATAAAGTGGAGGGGCAATTTGGGGAGAGAGAGCCGAAATTGAGCACTTGAAGTGAAGTCTTGCTCCACCCGTGTTCGAACCTAGGTGGGAGCAATGATTTAATGTGATTTTTTTAATTGGTGAATTAATTTAATAAATTAATAATTAATGGCTGATTTAAGAAAAAGTCAGATTTTTATTATTAATTATTATTCATTTTTTAATTAATGTGTTTTATTTGACTAAGTCTCCTAGTTGACTAAGTCTAAACTACTTCACCTCTTTTAACTCTCTCTCACGCTCATCTCTCTCTCACGTCTCTCTCATTCTCTTTTCTTTCACGTTTTCTCTCTGCCTAAAGAACTACAAGAACAGAAAATTTACGAAAGTTCTTCACACTTGAAGAACTCACACGAAAATATAAAAAAACAAGCTAAGTGAACACGTTAGGCAAAGAGAGGGTTTTTCCGTCGAAAGTTTTGTGTTGAAACTTGGATTGGACGTGAGTTTTGGAGAAGGTTTGGGCAGAAACTTCAAGGTTTGAACGTCAAAATAAGGTATGGGTTTTCTTCTCTCTTGGTCCCTTTCCCAAGAGACCCCTTAAGTTTCATATTATTCATTCGAAAACTAGGATTGTTTCCCCTTTTGCATGCCCCTGTCACTAGCTCCCAATGAATCGCAGGTTGGGTATGATTGCTGATAGATTTAGGTGTATGTTATGTTTTTGTGATGAATATGATTATGTTTGTGTACTTGAAATCGCATGATAGACAACCATGTATTCGAAAGTTTGTGCAAGTGTGTGCATGTGCAAAAATGTTACTGTGAATGAGGTCTCGGGTTAAGGCTTCAAGTTTGATATTGTTTTTGGTTGTCATTTTACGTGCATAAACCTATGTAAATCGTGATGTTTATTAAAATGGAAGTGGGGCTGATTTGAGTATCAATATTTTGGCTAAACGAATCCATGAAATGCACCCCAAAAGTGTTAAATGTCCATGAATTTTCCTAAGTTTTCAAGTGGAAATTTTGGTGAAAATAAGCTTAGAAAATGACTAAGTTTCCAGAAAAATTTTTAAGTTTAGTTTAGGTTAAAGTATAGAAGAGTAATTTGGAAATTTAATTGATTTTAAAGGGATGAGGCCACCAGGATTCGAACCTGTGACCTCACCCGTGTGACACCTTAAACTAGCAAGAAATGAAAAGGGGTCAGGGGGATTCGATATGGGGTATACTGGCTGAAAAAGGAGAGTGAAAAAATTAAATAAAAAAATGGGAGACGTGGGAATCAAACCCACGACCTCCAGGCAGCGAATGAAGTGAAAGAAAAATAAAAGAAAGGAAATGTGAGGCGTGGGAATCGAACCCACGACCTCAAGGCTGTAAAGGAGAAAGGAAGAAATAAAAAGAAAATAAAGTGAGGCTGTGGGGGCTCGATCCCACAACCTCACTGCCAACGCATAGCTAAGTCAATTTTTAAATAAAAATAAAATAAGGAGGCTGTGGGGGTTCGAACCCACAACCTCTTTGTCCCTAGAGAAATAAAGAATAAATAAAGAGAGGCTGTGGGGTTTTTATCCCACAACCTCATGGTCTATGCGGATTGGACAAGAAAAATTTTAAATGAAAAAAATAAAAGGGTCTGTGTGGGTTCGATCCCACACCCTTCGGCCAAATAAGAGTAGAATCCAAGGAGAAAATAAAGACAGAATGTTGATGTTGGGGCTCGATCTAGGGTCCCAATGTCATGTGGATTATAAATAAAATCAAGGAAAACTGTAAGTATTGTCCAAGGGATTCGAACTTGGGTTCCCTTGCCCAAATTTCCGTGTTGATACATAAATCATACGTGAATTAAATGTTCAAGAATAATGCCACCTACTTAGATTGAAATCGAGATCTTGGCATACATACAAGATAAATAAGTCTTGTACTACAAAATCTTAGGAAGATATGAGTCACTTAACGAATTATGAATGAAGCCTCATGGCTTGTATGTATAGACCCATAAGTCTAGCATACGTTTAAAAATAAGTGAACCTAAGATGTATGTAATGAAATAAAGTAACCCTAGGACGGTTAAGTACGAGTGTAAAATACACTAAATGGCCAAGTGCATTGGCATACGATGAAATGATTATTATGTAATGAAATGATGAAACCCTAGAAGGGTTAAGTAAGAGTGTGAAACACACAAATGGCCAAGTGCATTGGCATATGATGAAATGAACATTCACGTAAAATGGGGTGAGTAATTATGAAGAACAATTGTGCTAATGTTAATGAATGTGGTGACAACATGATATGAGGCTAATATAAAAGATGAGAACAATCTCAAATGAGCCTAAGTAATTGTTACCAAAACGTACTCACCTACGAGAGTGTAAAGTTAATGAAGAGACTAGTCTCTATGAAACTCTAATGAAAGTATTGAGATTAACACACTTAATACTAATGATGAGATGAGAAATAGTCTATTGAGCTATGATGTCCTCATACTAGAAGCCAGCTTCCATGACGTATGAGTTGAATGTAATGGAACTTTATACTGAGCACCGATAGACTAGCTATGAGCGGCGATGCCTTCTTTAGGGAAGGACGGAGGTTCACATAACTTTCATGAGATGAGACTGTCCGGCTTGTCGGGTATGGGTCTCCTTATATCTCCTGGTCTTCGAACCTATACTGCCAATATAGGGATCTGGCGGGGTTAAATTCCCATGTACGCTAGCATGTTTTGGGTCATTTTGGCCGGTGATTCCACCTCTTTTTGGTGTGGGGGAGACACTGGATTTCATGATGCTCACATGATCTATGTCGGTTAAAGTTAAAGTTCCCAATGAATGAATGAGGCCAGCCTCAAATGATGCACATATTGAAATGAATGATACCAAAGGTGTTAGGATAGGATAATCAAGAGGTGAGCTAGACTCAAGTAATGACACTAGGTTATTCTTGATCATTTCACAACAAACCCGATGAAAGTCTTAAACTACATCCTAGGTATAGCTGGTGTTCACACTAGCCTATGAACGAAATGAAATAAAGTACGTATGATGAATGAAGCAGACTCTGTGTTTGCTAATGAAGACTCCCTAGTTGAGGTCCCATATGTTGAGCCCTCATTTTGGAAAGTCTTAATGTCAAGTCCATGATTCCAAGGTCTCATGGCATATGAATGATTGTTATAAAAGATGTTATGTGTTATATGATATATGATATGTGCTATGTGTAAGATGTTATGTGCTGTGTGCAATATGATAAGTATTATGATGCATGTTACTCTCATGGCATGACTTTCCTAATCCAAATTTGGAAAGCTCACTGACTTTCCTAATCCAAATTTGGAAAGCTCACTGACTTTCCTAATCCAAATTTGGAAAGTTCACTAACTTTCCTAATCCCAATTTGGCAAGTCCACTGTCTTGACTTTCCATAATGATGTTGTTAGGAAAGATCTATCCTTTCTCATGCATGTCCTTGGTGTGTGCTTGCATATACCCATACTTAGTACAAGTGTGTACTAATCCCATACAACTCTATATTTTTAGGTGCAGGCACAGGTGGACGCTAGAGTTTAAAGGTTGACGTTGCAGCTATCCAGACGTGGAGCTTTTATCCGGATTTGGTAGGCCCTCATTCTTTCGAGGATGTCTACCGTTACTATCTAGCTTAGATTTAGGCTTTAGCTAGTGGAGCATGTTCCACTAGTGTTTCTTTCCATTTTTATTTCAGACATTGTATTTGTGCCATTTTGGCAATTATACATTTATTACAGTATGCTATTTTCCTTAGTATCTAACAGCAAGGATGATATGAGTACTGAAGTTTGTTAAATTATCCAGGTATGCTACTTCCCTTGTATCTAATAGCAGGGATGAGATGAGAAGGTTCCTCACAAAAATCAATGGAGATTTGGAGGAGGAGTGTCGGTCTGCGATGCTCCATGATAACATCGACCTTTCCAAGTTTATGGTGCATGTACAGCAGGTAGAGGACAGCCGCAAGAAGAGGGGTGTTCGTGATGCTAGGAGGCCTAAGCCTCAAGATCAGGCAGGTCCCAGCCATGGAGGCCACATAAACAATTTTGGCGTCCGTGAGCAGCCCAGGTTTAAGAAGGGGCAACAGAGTTCTGGGAACTCTAATTCTCAGAGGAGTACAACACCTAGAGGAGGCAGAACTGAGCCCAAGAAGGGCAATGAAGGTGAGATGCAGCGTCCCAAAAAGAACTGTGCTAAGTGTGGCCGTGCTCAAAGTGGAGAGTGCAGACAGGGCACTAATGCCTGCTTCGGTTGCGGTAAGAGTGGGCACATGGTTAGAGACTACCCACATAACAGAGGTCAGGCTGGAGGTAATGCTCAGCCTAGGCCTAATCCACAGGGTGCAGCAGCAGCCGAGCCTCCTAAGAGGACCAGGTTTTATGTCTTGAAGGGCAGGGAGGAGCAGGAGAAGTCTGCTGATGTGGTCACAAGTATGCTGCAAGTATTCTCAACTTCTGTTTATGCTTTACTTGATCCAGGGTCTACGCTTTCCTTTGTAACTCCTTTGCTTGCTCTCACTTTTGAGATATTGGCTGAAGTTCTGATGATCCTATAGTGGTTAGTACACCTTTAGGAGAAAATGTAAGAACTGATAGAGTATACAAGGATTGCCCAATAGTTGTAAGTGGTAAGACTATGTGTGCAGACTTGGTTGAGTTACCCATGCATGATTTTGATATTATTCTTGGCATGGACTGGTTTCACAGTTGTTATGCTTGTTTGGATTGTCGTAGTAGAGTGGTGATATTTCGTTTCCCTGATGAAGAGGAGCTAGTCTGGGAGGGGTACAACTCGAGTCGTCCTAATCCCTTGATTTTTAACCTTAAGGCCAATAAAATGATGTCCAAGGGGTTATTGTGTCATCTTGTGAGTGTTAATGATTTAGATCTTGACATCCCTTCCATAGACTCAGTGCTTGTAGTGAATGAGTTCCTAGATGTATTTCCTGATGATTTGCCTGGAGTCCCTCCCCCTCGAGAGATTGATTTTGGTATCGACTTAGAACCCGATTCTGAACCAATTTCTATTCCTTCCTACAGAATGGCTCCAGCTGAACTCAAGGAGTTGAAGCTGCAGTTAGAAGATCTCACCGATAAGGGTTTCATTCAGCGGAGCATATCCCCTTGGGGCGCTCCAGTGTTGTTTGTGAAAAAGAAGGATGGAAACCTTAGAATGTGTATCGATTATCGGCAGCTCAACAAAGTTACTATAAAGAATAGTTATCCACTACCCAGAATAGATTATTTATTCGATCAGCTCCAAGGGTCTAGTTTCTTCTCTAAGATTGATCTTCGTTCATCAGCTATAGAGCCCGTTACGGGATGGATATCCCAAACGACTATTTTTCGTTACCGTCTATGGTCATTATGAGTTTCTTCTGTAGTCAAATGTCTTTGGTCTCACT